>JAQQBS010001422.1:24779424-24796437 GCA_030347275.1 Microctonus aethiopoides | reverse complement strand
CAGGAAGTGGAAAGGTGACACATTGCGATAATTTATCACAAGAAAAGAAGGGAATAACGCACATCAATATGACCGATCTTTTGCAACAATATGCACTTGGAAATGGTAAATAAAAAAATTTTTTTTATACAAAATTTTATGAAAAAAAAATTTTTTTTTTTTCTCTTAATCATTTTTGACAAGTTTAAAATTTCTTACTTTTATAATTAAAAATCAAAATTAGGTTGGATTTAATTCCAACCTAAATAAAAGAATTAAACCAAAAATTTTTTTGATTTTTTAAAAATTAATTTTATAATCAAAAAATTATTCTTTTTCTATTTCATAGTCACAAAGTGAAATAAAATTCCAACAAAATCTATACTTCATTTTTATATTAACTATAATAAATTAAATTTTGATAAAACAAAAAAAAAAATTTTTTTCATATAAAAATTCTATCAAAAAAAAAAAAATTTTTTTTTCTCTCAATAATTCTTAAAGTACAAAGTTTCTTACTTTCCTATTCAAAAATCAAAATCAAGTTAAATTTACTCCCAATCTAAACTAAAAAAAACCTAAAAAAAAAAATTTTTTTTTGAATTTTTTAAAAATTAATTTTCTAATTAAAAAATAATTCTTTATCTATTTAATAACCACAAAGTAAAATTTCAATAAAATCTATATTTTATTTTCATATAAATTACAACAAATTAAATTCTGATAAAACAAAAAAAAATCCCACAATAAAATTTTAATAACAACTGAAAAATTAATTACTACTTCACATGAAAAAAAATGAGTCATATATAATTTAATATACAATATTAAAAATATATCTATATACACTCTCGTATGTATATGTACATGTACATACATATATATAGATAAAGCAGATAATATGGAAAAATTGTAGCCTAGACCGCGAATATTGCGTGAGAAAATCGATACACCCATACATATACATATGTAAATATGTAATCGATTGCTTTTATAGCTAAAGACACTGTCTATTTGTCGTCGTAATACATATACATATACACATATACACATATAAATATACAAACAACGCATAAACATATAAAAAAAAAAAAAAAGAATTAATTAAATCGAATTAAATAAAGCTTTTTAATAATTAAACAGTCTTAATTAAATATTAATTAATACTCTAAAATATTTATTAAACTTGAAAATGATAATTTAGAGGAATAAAAATTAAATGACAATTTAAAATATTGATTATAAAAATTTATTTCCAAAATTATTAATAAAATAAAATTTTTTTTTCTTTATTTTTATTTATTTTTTTTATTTTTATTTTTATGTATTAATTATTATATATTATTTTTTTTATTTGTATTATTATGTATTATTAGGTGATATATTTATTATTATATTTATGAATATATATTTATTTTTTTTTTTATCTTTTTTAGATATGCAAGATTTTGGTTTGTTAAGTAGCAAAACTGTTGCTGAAGTTTTGATGTTAGAAATGAAAATGTCACCGAGTGCTAAAACATTTCTTGTCAGTGGTTATCCAAGAAATATGCGCGACGTTGTAGAATATTCAGAAAAAGTAAGTATAAATAATAATAAAATAATTATTAAATATAAAATTTTAAACGTAGTAATTAATTTAAATTAATTTCTAATTTAAATTTCTTTTATTTTATATTTAATTTTGAATTGTTTATTAATATTACAAGACTTATTACATTGTTATGACATAGAAAAAAATTTTTTTCTCATCGTTTTAACTATTTGTCAATTATATTTTATTCATAGACTAAAATTGTCACGTGAAATCAACGTATAATCATTTTGTCTTGACTCACTAACCTACGTTTCAATGACCCAGAAGTTAATCGCTATCAAATCGATCTTTTTCTCACGTCACAATAATACACGAATATAATATATTGTGTATTTGATAACGAAAATAATTTTTAAAAAAATATTTCATGATTAGAAAATCCAAAGAAACAAAAAATTAATTATAAATTAAAAATGAATTTATTTAAATGCTTTGTTGTAATATTATTTTAATTTTTATATAATTATTTACAGATTCAAATTGTTAATGGTGTTGTTCTTGTGTCATGGAGACAGGAAGTTTTAGAACGACAAATTGATTATGGTGCACAACTTGGCCATGTAATACTTAGTTTAGCTCGAATGGAGCTGAGAAATTTTTATAGAAATGTTATGCCTGTAGCAGAGTACTTTGATCGAAGTGGAATATTGTTAGAGGTAATTTTTACAAAGTTTAAAACATGTACATATAATATTTATGTTGTGTAACGTATTATTTGTTATTAATCATCAAGTATTCCTTCATGTGTAAAGTCAATTATTTAATGCTACTGACATTTTAGATGTATATAATTTAAATTATACTTGTAACAACTCTGGGTATCAAGGTTGTATTCATGACATTTATACTTCAAATTAATGTCATAGGTTAATGGTGAAAGAAATCCAAGTGAAGTTTACGTGGACTTTTCTGAAACAGTAATGAGACTTCTTGGATTGACTGACACAACAACAACATTAAATAGAGCACCACAATCAATGGAAGCCGAAGTAATTTATATTTATGAATTTATACACTAGATATATTTAATTAATTCAAAATTATTAATCAAAGAAAATTAATAGCAATAATTTAATTCAATTGCTGATTATTTGAATTAATTTTCCGAGTTATTATTTTTATTATTTTAATTACAATGAATTATTTTTCACAATGTATATTAGTTTATAATTATAAATTTATACACTATAGAAATATTTAATTAATTCAAAATTATTAATCAAAGAAAATTAATAGAAATTGGAAAATTCAATTGCTGATTATTTGAATTAATTTTCCGAGTTATTATTTTTATTATTTTAATTACAATGAATTATTTTTCTCAATGTATATTAGTTTATAATTATAAATTCGTACACTAGAAATATTTAATTAATTCAAAATTATTAATCCAAGAAAATTAATAGCAATAATTTAATTCAATTGCTGATTATTTGAATTAATTTTCCGAGTTATTATTTTTATTATTTTAATTACAATGAATTATTTTTCACAATGTATATTAGTTTATAATTATAAATTTATACACTATAGAAATATTTAATTAATTCAAAATTATTAATTGAAGAAAATTAATAGCAATTGGAAAATTCCATTGCTGATTATTTAAATTTATTTTCCGAATTATTATTTCTATTATTTTAATTACAATGAATTATTTTTCTCCGTGTATATTAATTTATATTTATGAATTTATATACTAGAAATTTTTATTTAATTCAAAATTATTAACTCATTAAAATTAATAGCAATTGGAAAATTCCATTGCTGATTATTTGAATTAATTTTCCGAGTTATTATTTCTATTATTTTAATTCCAATGAATTATTTTTCTCCGTGTATATTAATTTATATTTATGAATTTATACACTAGAAATTTTTATTTAATTCAAGAAAATTAATAGCAATTGGAAAATTCCATTGCTGATTATTTGAATTAATTTTCCGAGTTATTATTTCTATAACTTTAATTAAAACAATAAATCATTTTTCCTAATGTATATTAATTTATATTTATAATATAAAATATATTTTAATTTAAATTGCTGATTTTATTCAGGTTGAAGTGGAAAGAATTGAGCCAATTTCTGAAAGTGAATCAATAAATAATGTGCCACCAGAAATAACACGACTTAATCCAGCTAAAACTGCAAATAAACCGAGAAAAGGACTGCCCAGTTTTATTTGGGTGATTGGTAAATATTTTTATTTATTTTAACTTTAATCAATCTAATTTTATATTATATTTCATAATTAAATAATGGAAATATTTAAATTCAGGTGGACCTGGTAGTAATAAAGCACAATTGTGTGTACAGGCAGTAAGAAATATGCCCAATTGGATTCATATTAGTTTAGGAGCTTTACTTCGTACAATGGCATCGTCAAATATTCTTGTTCGTGATGCAATTGTTGCTGGCGAAATTGTTTCACAGGAAATAATAATGCAATTAATTGAACAACAAGTTTTACTTAATCGTGATAATGATGGAATAATTATCGATGGATTCCCAAGAGATCTCAATCAAGTTCAAGAGTTTGAAAGCAAAGTAAATATAATTTTAGAATTTAAATACAATTTATGTAATTAAAATTGTTTTTTTCCATTCATTTAAATTATGTGATAAATATTTTTCTTTCTTTAAATTTTTTTATTATAGTTTGGACAAGATCCACCATTAGTTCTTTTAGACTGTTCAAAGCTTCAACTTGGACGTGGGAAACTTGATGACACTGTGCCAGCTTTCAGAAAGCGATTAGAAATATTTCGAGAAATCACTTTACCAATGTTGAAAACACTCGACAATGATAATCGACTAATAACTGTATGATTTTTTTATTTAAAAATATAATACATTTTTATTTCTCCTAAATTTATATCTAATATATTTATTCAGGTGGATGGAGATACAGATGTGCCAGCAGTTCAACAAGAATTCGCAGCTGTATTGTATCAATTGATGTTAAAAAGTCGTCGAAAGGAAGAAAATAATTCACATGAACCTAAAAATTCACCTTTATCATCAGGTCAAATAAAATCAAGAATTCCTAATGGTTTATCACACAATATCATTGAAAATGGTGTGAAAGCACTCAATAATCACATTGGACAAACTGTAGACAATCAAAAAACCAGGGGTAATTTTAATTTTATTCCTAAATTATCAAAAAATATTTATATAAAAATTTAAAAGTGTTATTTTATATATTAATTCACAGTTCAAAGTCATTTGAATTAATTTAAAATAAATTAATGAGTATAATATTTATTATTTGTTTAATTACTAAAATACTTTTATTTAATTATATAAAAAAAATTAAAGAATTAATATTTAATTCAAATGACTTTGAATTGTATTTATTTTATTGATAATTCAAGATTAAAATTGTCTTGTTTTAATAATCAGTGGAATCATCTTATTCTAGTGAATAAAAAAATTACCAATGGTGTTGGTCATCATGGTGTACGACGGGATATTAATTCTAAAGTTGGAAATGCCATTAATGAAGGTGGACGATTAACTAATGGTGTTTTAAAAAATTTAAAAGCCAATGGAAATCACATTCATTTAAATGGAGCTGCCAATGGAGGTCTACATCGTTTACAAAATGGTATTGGACACATTGCCAATGGTATTCCACCAGGATTAAATCGTGTTGCACCTGCAACTGTTGTTGGGAATAATATTTCTTCAGTTAATACCAAAACAACAGTGGGAAATATTTACAGTGAAGTTGAAAGTTATCAACAAAATCTTCATATATAATTTTTAAATAATATAAATATTTTTTTTTAAATTAAATTCATAGCAAATGTGTGCTATGATTTCAGTATTATATAAACATGTAATGTATAATGTATGATTAATTGTTAATATGTAAGTTAAAATTAAGTTTTATGAAAGAATTGAAATGTTTAATTAATTATTAATTGTGAATGAATTTTTATTTTCATGTCGAGTTTTATTGTAATATTTTTTTTTTTTTTATTTGTATTCTACATGTGAAATAGATAAAAATATTTTTGTGATTAGATAAAAAAAAATAGATGAAAAGAAGAATATTTAAAAAAAAAAAATTTGTTTATAGAGATTAATTATTTATCGATAAAGTTTATATTATATACATGTATATAAATTATATATATAAATCAGGGAATGTTTTTTGAGAGTAGAAAAATAATGGATATATTTGGAATTATGTATTTGTCCGCAGGCGGATTTGATTTTATTTTAATTGTTGATATTTAAATGTGAAGTAATAAAATTCTTAATTGATGTTTATAATTATATTCATATATATAAAATTATTAATTTGAATATACATATTCGTCGAATTTAAATGTTATAATTAAAGTGCAGGGAAAATAAGAAAAGATATAAGAAATGAAAATCCAAATAATAAAAGTGCCTTTTTAAAATTAATAAAATATTCACAAATTCATTATTAAAATTTTCATACATTTTTACATCCATTTCTATAAATCGAATTGTGAATATAACAAATTAATGTGCAAATAAAAAATAAAAATTAATTAATCAACACTGACAAAATTAAAAGAAAAAAAATAAATTAATATTTTTTAGAATAGTTTTCAATTTTGTTTATAACTTTTAATTTATAATGTTGATTTAAAATACCACGTATTATAAATAATTGAATTAAAATGATGAAACAATTGTTGATTTATCATATTTATTAATTGCACAATATATAAACAATATTATTATACTTTTAAACAAATAATTTTGCATATTTTGTTTATTGGATATTTATTTATTATTTAAATTAATAAACAAATTGACGGAAACATAATCAAATAACAAAAGTTATATTCAAAATTAAATGTATACTTATTTAAATAATTATACAATAATAAAAATAACACAAAAAAAATTTAATATTTTATTATAAATTTTTTTATTCTATTTAATTTATTTTTAATAATGTCATCTATATTTATTTAAGATATGTATACATATTTCTTGAGCTTAATCACCGGAAAGTGACTCATATACAAATATTAATTCATATTTTTCTGGAATAAAATATCACTTGAATCAATAGTAATTTTGACGCACGTATTTTTCTTAAAATTTATTTAATCATTTTTTTTTAGAATCAATATGTTACGATAAGCAAAACTGCGTAATTGATATAATATATTCACACACAAATTAAATAATTCAAATGAGTAAGAATAATTTTCAAAAATTTTTACGATAATTGGAGCTGATAAAAGGTCGATACTGTCGCTAGAATTTATCAGTTCTACTCCAAGAGTTGTTTTTGAATATACAATTAAAAAATAATCAGGTAATATAACCACAAATTTAATAAACTGATTTTTAATTTTATTTTTTTAATAAATTTTTTATTTTAAAATTTCACGAGCAATTAATTTTCATAATTTAAATATTAATATTATTATTTATTTATAATTATTATTATCTTAATGTTCCCCATGGGGTTACATGGGAATTCAAATATTAATAATAATATTAGATATAATTAAAACAAATTTAATAAAGTGCATTTTAATTTTATTTTTTAAATAAATTTTTTTATTTTAAAATTTCACGAGCAATTAATTTTCATAATTTAAATATTAATATTATTATTTATTTATAATTATTATTATCTTCATGTTCCCCTTGGGGTTACATGGGAATTTAAATATTAATAATATTATTAGATATAATTAAAACAAATTTAATAAACTGCTTTTTAATTTTATTTTTTAAATAAATTTTTTATTTTAAAATTTCACGAGCAATTAATTTTCATAATTTAAATATTAATATTATTATTTATTTATAATTTTTATTATCTTAATGTTCCCCATGGGGTTACATGGGAATTTAAATATTAATAATATTATTAGATATAATTAAAAAAATATTTTGATTTTATTTATTTTCTAGTGTTCAAAGAGACATTAAAAATATGGGGAATTTATTTATATTTATTGTTTTATTGTCTTTTGGATTGTGTATTGCATTACCGAGTTCTCATGATCATCATCGATCAGTTCGAATAGTTGGCAAACTGCCATTTTACAATGCATTTAATTCAACATTAGAAAATGCAAAGCAAAATGAATTCCCTTGGATGGTTATGATTTATTCCAATAAATCTCCAATTATATGTGGTGGGACATTACTCAATAGTCACACTGTCTTAACAACAGCTCAATGTGTCAATGGGTATGAAAATAAAAAAAAACATACATAAATTTAATCCTGCATTAAATTAAATATTATAACATAAAAGAAATTAATTAATAAAAATTTATTGTTTTTGATTTTCTTTTAGAAAAAATCCTAATGAAATATTTGTTCTACCTGGCATATGGAATGCTGCAAAAGAATTAACTAATATTTTTACTAAGCGTCATGTGGTATCAAAAATTATTATTCATGAAGATTTTTTAAAAACTTCACCTGAAAACAATTATGCTATTTTGCTCCTAGCTAAGCCATATGAGTTGAAATCGAATAAAAAATCTATTTGTATACCACAAAGAGATAATACTGATTATTTATTAGAGCACAATGCAATGTGTGTAATGAACGGATGGGGAAAAATTAATAATAGTAAAATAAATCATCATAAAATAATATAAAATATACTAAGAAAATTACTAATAATTTATTTTCTTTTTTTCATTTTGCAGAATTGGGATATTCAAGAATTTTAAAGAAAGTTACACTGCCACTGGTGCATCGTGATAATTGTGTAATTTGGTATTATAAGCTGTCAGATGATGCTATTTGTGCTGGACGACCAGGTAGAAAATTCGTGGGCCAGGTAAATTTTTATTAATATTTATTTTAATTTATATTACATGAAGAATAAAAAAATCTGATAATTTACTGCAGATTATTACTGATTATTAATAAAATATTTTTATTTATAGGGTGATAATGGTGGTCCTTTAGTATGTCCTGATCCAAAGATGCCTGAAAATCTTATGCTTGTAGGAATTTATTCATACAGTCATGAAAAAGCTCCTGGGGTGTATATGAAAGTGGCACCTATTGCAACTTGGATTGAAGATCATTTATGGGCTAATAATTTAAGATATTCTGTAACTTGTCGAATGTAATATACAATTGTTCAATATTTTTTAACTTCTATGTTCATATAAGATAAAAATTTTTTGTTATTTGTGAGGAAAAATACATTTTGAATAAAAATTTTATATTAGCATTTAATTTGTTTGTTAGTTAGTTCATGAAATAAATTCAAATTTCACACCATATGTTCTTGGTATCTATGTAAAAATTGGCGGGATTGTTTATATTATTTGTTTACTTTATTTAAAAAATATATCCATGTAATTAAATTGATATTATTTTCAATACATCTGTGTGTATAACCTATAATTTTATTCAATTATTCTGATAAAGTTTTATTAAATTGTTGTTTCGAGAATATATCAATGGTTATTTGATTTAAAATGTCTGTTGTATTATATCTGAATACCACAACAAACCAACTTGAGCCCGAAAGCAACTTCATAGTTTCAGTTTTTTTTTTCTAATTTTTATTTATATTTATATCAATTAATTATTGCAAAATGAGTTTGTGGGTGGATAAATATCGTCCAACGACTTTGGGAAAATTAGATTATCATAAAGATCAAGCTGCACATTTAAAAAATATGGTAATGTACATAATGAGTAAAATTTGAGGTTAAGTATAGGTTAGGGTAAATATTTTTCAGCCGGCTTTTTGAAATTTAATGAATTAATTCGATTAATATATCTATACAGGTTCAACAGGGAGATTTTCCACATTTATTAGTTCATGGACCACCTGGTGCAGGTAAAAAAACAAGAATAATGGCGATTATTCGTGAATTATATGGACCAGGTGTTGAAAGACTCCGAATGGAAGCCATGAATTTTGAGGTTTGTTTTATATAATTATTTCGAGTCTTTATTCCCTATATTTCTTAATGCAAATATCATTTTGAATAGCTATTTATTTATTGAATAAATTTTCCATTAGACAACGTCGAAAAAAAAATTTGAATTGATGACAGTGAGCAGCAATTATCACATTGAAGTTAATCCAAGTGATGCTGGAATTCATGATAGAGTTGTAGTGATGGATCTTGTAAAAACAACAGCGCAAACACATCAAATTGATATAAATGGCCAGCGTGATTTTAAAGGTATAATTCTAAAATAAATAATTATTTATCTTTTTTTTCTACAAAATAAAATTATAAAAAATATTCATGATAAATTTGCAATTATTTTTTTTTTCTCTCAGTGGTACTATTGACTAACGTTGATCAACTTACTAAAGATGCACAGCACGCACTGAGAAGAACAATGGAAAAATACGTTGCTACTTGCAGATTAATTCTTTGTGCTAATTCAACTTCACGAGTTTTACCAGCAATTAAATCACGTTGTCTCAGTATTCGTGTGCCAGCGCCTGCCATTACAGAAATAACATCAATATTAAAAAATATATGCAAACGTGAGGGTTTAAGTTTGCCTGATGAATTGGCTACTCGTTTGGCTGAAGCAAGTGGAAGAAATTTACGAAGAGCTATTTTAATGATGGAAGCTTGTAGAGTTGAACAATATCCATTCACTGATAATCAACAAATAACAGAGCCTGATTGGCAAGTATTTGTTAGGAAAACAGCAGCGATGATGGTGACTGAACAAACGCCAAAAAAATTATATGAAATTCGTGGAAGACTTTATGAATTACTTACTCACACAATTCCGTGTGATTTAATATTCAAAGGATTGTTACAAGAAAGTATTAAAAATTGTGATTTTCAATTGATTGCTGAAATTGTATCAATGGCAGCTGATTATGAACACAGAATGCATCGTGGCTCCAAACCAATTTTCCATCTTGAAGCATTTGTCGCAAGATTTATGGCTATTTATAAAAAATTTATGGACGGTATGTCCATAAATGATTTTGAATAATGTTTTTTTTCTCCTTTATTTTTATAACTGATGATTAAATATTGAATAAGCCATTAATACTCGTAATAATAAATTGCCTAATTTTTTTTTTATTATAAATCGAATTTTTGTTTTCTTTTACTTTTGAATATTATTCTAATATATTACTCATTAATATTATTGTCGACTTTTAAGTGATTATTAAAACATTGCAGCCAGGGGCAGAGCTGTGATAACTGAAAGCCCAAAAACTGTCCAACCAGTACTGTAGACTTGTTTAATTGATAAAAACATACCTAAATCCCAGCACTGAAAAATAGAAAATAAATAATTTCATTAATACTTTCTACTTTATTTAATAAATATATAAATTATCTAAAAATTCGATTGAGCCTTACCAAGTGACGAATACCATTGAAATAATGAAATGTTGCTGGCAAAGCAATCATTAATTTTCCCATGAAAAGGATTGGGGTTGATAAACAAAGTGCGTCCACTGATTCAATGAAACAATTAAAACCTCCAGGCAAAAGCAGTTCAGCTAAAAATAAAAAATATTTATAATTTACATGTATAAATGAAACTAACCTATAAATAATATTTCAATTATTATTTCTTTGGAATTTACTTAATCCAGCGCCCATAGCATAATACGCAAGAGCTATTCCAGTTGCTCGATGAGTAATTGAAAGTGTTGTAGTTAATTGCAGTTTGTATATAGTTAAATGAGGTGACAATGGCCTTTTAAGACGTTCATTTCTTTGAGCATGTGTCTCGCACACTTCAACAGCAAAACGTTCTTGAGCTGTCGTTGAAATTCCCAATGACCTAAAAAAATTAATATTGATTGATATTGTAATATTTTTCAACATGATATACCTGACATTTGAGGTTAAAGCCAGGAGATTATGTAATAATATCTTACTTGGACGTGAATAGTCCTCGAAATTGATGGGCATTCAAATTGTTTCGGCATAACAATCTGAAAATTTTATTTTAATATTAAATTAACTAAAGAATTTATTTATCAATATATATATTTGTAAATAATTGTATAATAATATTAGAATTAATGCGTAAAAATTATTTTTCTTACCTAGTAAAGCTAATTGCCATTTTTTCCAACTTTCGTAATTATTATTAAATTTCTTGACTGAAACAAATAGGTTGATATTAATTACACTCAATAATAAATAATATGACATTAATTTGAGGTTATAATCTGTTGTATTATGTTCAACTTACATCAGAGATCAAAAGAAAATTTCAGAACAGCGAAAAATTAGCGAATATTTTCAAAATTGAAGGTGTGTATTCAGAATTGTCCAACCTAACCTTGAACATAAATTCTCATATATATAATCATTTGCCGCCATATTTGCAATTATTTAACTAGTAAAATTATTTACAATATTAAAATGGATTATTAACAAATGTAATATAGGAAAATGTAGGGAAAATGAAAAAACAATTGCTCATTTATTTTAATTGTAATCATATTTATAATTTTCAGGACAACGTCGTTTTTTTTTTGTTATACATTACGTACTGAAATCATCAAGATTTCATTGAATAAATTCATACGTTTCATTATTACATTTAATTTTATAACATTATCAGCAAAGATGAACATTAATATTCAATCAATGGCATAATGCCTTTATAATTTGACTACACTTTATTTTCTCTTTATCATCCATTTTTTATTTCAATTAATTAAATAACTCTCAATTATATTCAGATGTTGCCCAAATATTCAATCATATCATCTCATAAAACTTGTTGAATGTTATATCACATAAACACAAACTGATATTGTATAAGTCAACTTAAAAAATAATTATACACTTCACGATTAACAATTAAATCGCTTCTACAGAATATTTTTTTTTTTTTTTTTTGAATACATATTTATTTATTATTTTACTTGCTATTATCTAAGAATAAACGAAAAAGATATACATATATTCTTCAATTAAATTTTATCCATTTTGTATTTTTTCTATATTGTCCTATCGTCCACTTAAAAATATTAAATATTTTTGAAAGTTTCGTTGCTGCAGATTAATATAATGAAGCATTCAATTGACATTCTATATGACTTTTGTTTGTTTAAATTCCGATATGTAGATCTGTCTGTCTATGTAAATTTTATTTTATTATAAATTGTTTTTAATCACTCACTCAAACAATAATTATTAATGTACAGTTGCTGGAGAATTGTTTTTAATTTATATTATTTATTATTCATCATCAAATGTTATTTTCTTTGCATTTCGAATAAAATTGTTACAACATTCTTTGAGATCATGGCTATTTACAGTTATCAAAGAATAAAAAAAAATAAACAAAGCCAAAAATGTAAAAAGTCAATAGATAAAAAAAATTACACCAATAACTGCCGATTAAAACTTAATTAATAAGGAAGTAATAATAAGTGTATACACGGTATAGTTCATGCATTTAACAATTGATTATTGAACTATTGAGTATACATAAATTATTAAAAAATAATAGCTTCAAAAAAAATTATTATAATGTCTTTTATTTCTCAATAAATTAATTTAGTTTGAGCTATAGGAATGCAGAGGAAGATGCGAATGTCTATTTTATAATTTATTTCATTTCATTTTTTCAATTAATGAGGGAGAAATTTTTTTAACAAATTATATCTAGCTCAAACATTTTAGAATATTATTAAAAAAAAAAAAAAATATTTGGCTGAATTAATTGTTATTTTTTTTTTTTTTCATTTCTTTCTCTGTATATTCATTGGGGTAAAATGAAAGTAAATGCTCGACAATTTTAGATTGAAATATTGCTGAAACATTGGCACTCTCACTCGCATCGCTAAAAGCTACGAATAAACAAAATGAAAATCTATAAACAAACATATAAATGATTACACAAAGTTGAAAAAATTACAAAGATGATAATGAATGTATATTTAATTCTCTGAGCATAATTAAAACAATGATATTAATTTTTTCACTGGTGCAAAATCATTATTATGATGTGAAAAAAAAATTCTATTAAATAATTTCTCATTTGAATGAAAACATTAGGAAAATTTATCATTGCAATCGACGAGAAACCCCGGAAAATTCTATAATAACAGTCTCAAACTTTGGTATTTTTTATTTTGGAAGATGCAAAGTGTTGGAGATTATTCACCGTATAAAAAAAAAAAATGAAATAAAATATAAAATAAATCTTCCAAAAATGCAAAAGAAAAAGAATTACACCATGAATTATTTAAAATACCAAACTTATAATAAATGATATTAATAAAATAGTTTAATATTAAAAGCAACATAACCTCTCAGAGTTAGATGAAAAAAAAAAACGCAATAAACATATCGATCATTCAAAATGATCGCAAAGAAAAGAAAAAAAGCACAGGGATGACTAGAACATTCATTCAAGTGCTTTTTAAAAATAAAAACCAATATTTCGCAATTTCAGATCAGCATTTGTCTTAGTTTTTATCTCTCTATACATCGTCACATCCATCATTTAAAAGAAAATGATTTAATCTATCAAATTCAATTAAACTAAGTCTTGCATTTACAAATTAACATAAATGAATTCCACATTCTTAATTAACTTTCTATGATTTATCATTTTTTTCTTCTTCTTCTTCTTCCTTTTTCATTTAATAATCAATTTTTTTCTCTCAACTTATTCCATACCAAAATTCTCACATGCGCGCTTACAAAAGTCGCTTTGTTGTTCCAGTTAAATATCAATTAATTATTCATCAGACATTACTATCAGGCTTTGTGGAGAATCCCATAGGCTGAGCGCTCTCAACTAAATTCGATTTCATACTCGTTGGTGGAGCTGGTTGTTGAAAAACTGTCGCTGTTGTTCTCATTTCATCCAATGAAGCCCTGAAATTATCGATTAATAAATCAATATACACTTATAAATAAAACACAATAAATTAACAATTGCATTCATAACCTAAAATTATTGAATTTCTTCTAAATATTCAACGATAAATAAAACTAAGAATTATTCTTTAAATATAATCATGCTAATAAATAAACTTTTTTATCTTTGATTTTATCATTCAAGTTATTAGTTGATCGGTTGAATTAGTTTGGTCCATGTGGTTGCAAGCATTTACCAGGATTTAAAAAGGTAGATTATAACACAACAATAAAACCAAAACCAGCAATGATATTTAAGAATTAAAGCGCATGCGATGATGAAGGAATTTATTTGATTTCTTTCATTCAATTTGATTAGGTGGATTATTGCCTGATTAGCGAAGTGGTGAAATGTATGTTTGGCAGTTTATGTCGGCCTCCAAACATCAGGATCCTCCATAAGAGTAGTATGATGATCGGTTGATGGTGCTGTTCCTTGAGGAGAAGCCATACCTGTTGGTGATGCAACTCCTGCTGATGGGTCTGCCAATGACCCTCTGTCGGTTCATTTTTGTCAGTGATATTATAACAATTATTCCATATTTCATCACAATGGATACAAACAAATAATTAAATTCAATTATTGATTTGATATTAATTGAGTTAATTCATCGTGTTAGATAGGTTATTTTTTTGTGGAAAAGACACACACATAGGAGTATAGAAGAAAAAATCCCAATAGTAACATTTTAATAAGCAATGAAGAAATTTTGGAGATGCCATATACACACACAGATAGACAAATATTTAATTTTAATAGCAAGAAATTTTGTGCAGTATGATAGAATATAATGACTTTTTCGTAGTTATACACTGAAAAAAAAAATTGCGTTTATCAAATACCCAATATTTATTTTAAATAAATATCAATTGTTGAAAGCAAATATTTTAGTGTCCTAATTTTTTTTTTCAGTGTATTTTTTTGTACCCTCAACCTTTCGATAATTCCCCTGATAATTATTTCATGTCGTTTGAGATTGTGGAAATAATTATTATTAATTAATCCTTTATTTTATCTTTTATTTCTACTTACTTTTTCCCAAGGGACATTAGGCCGTAGATAATTCCAGTGGTAAATATTAAACCGTTGCCAAATATACTTGAGACATTGTGACACATAAAAATTGGCGGCAGTGCTAGTCTATAAATAAATAAATAAATAAATAAATAAATAAATAAAAGAATTAATATTTAAAATATTGATTGATTTAATTTTAATATTCAATACTTACAAACAATAACCAGCAGCACGATTCCAATAAGGCCTCCTCTCTACCCAATCACTCAAATTTTGTACAAAGTCAATAAACATACAGCAACAAGGTGCTTCAATTGTTACAACTAAAAATCCACCGACCATTTGCCACATTCCACTAATAAAACATGAAACATCACCGAGGATAATACCAACGCAATTCCATGCTCCAAGGAATATCGCAACTGAAACAAAGAAATGAAATAAATAATTTAAACAAATTAAAAAATAGAAAAACAGCAAATTAAAAATAAATATACATCAAAATTAAATATAAAAAAAAATTAAATTCTCTATTTGTAAACACATGAACTTTTAACCTAAAAATAACTATAAAAATTAATTCACAAATATATTATTGATTTTTAATTACAGTTATAGTTATAATTAAAAATAAATATACATCAAAATTAAATATATAAATAAATTAAATTCTCTATTTGTAAACACATGAATTTTTAACCTAAAAATAACCATAAAAATTAATTCAAAAATATATTATTGATTTTTAATTATAGTTTACTAATAATTGATTCAAGAGAATGAATCTGAGCTTTAAAACTAAGTTAAATATATATAATATTATTGTGCTATGATGAAACAATCGGTTTAATATTGATTATTAGCCCATTGTGACTAAGTGTATCAAGTAAACTTTTTTATTATTCATCAATGAATCATCTTACAAAGACTGCCAACGGTACCAAGACCACGTCCAGCATATTTCATATACCAAGGTACATCCTCCTTGGACACAGGATCCTCTCCAGGTCTCTCCATGATGGAGGCAATTTTCTGGCCGAACGACTGAAAAAATTCATGTCATTTTTAACATCTAGCGAATCAGGTATTATTTTTTTTTTTCGTGACTAATTTACACGATTTACAATATTCTTACAGAAAAAAGAATCTATTATCTTAATTAAAATGAAATAAATACATTGATAAACGTTAATAATAATTACCATGGTCGTAATTACTCGAAGTTTATCGGCTGCTCGTCAGCTGACAGTTCCTATACAAAAAAAGCTCTTCGTCCAACTCACAGCTTCACACACACAGACACACACAGTTTTAGTTGTAGATTAAAAAATTTGTTGACGTACGTGTGATAATCATTATCATCGATTCTTAATGTTCATTATTTTGTCAGCAGATGGCGTCGCAGTAGTTATGATATGTATATGTATACTATTTTGCTTTGAAGGCTGAGTTGGATGTGCGCGCATTAGAGTCCCTCTAGTAAGAGTTCGGACACCTTTACTCAGCTTTTGATTGGTTCCGCCATGTTTCGTCGGATTCTAT
>JAQQBS010001422.1:24767265-24779324 GCA_030347275.1 Microctonus aethiopoides | reverse complement strand
AAAAAAAAAAAAAAAAAAAAAAAAAAAAATTACAATTAAATTTTTCTTTTTTTTCTTCAGATAAATAATAATTATTTAAATTATTTTAACCATGATATCGTATTATTTTATTTCCCACATGACAATTATTA
The DNA here is from genome assembly GCA_030347275.1 of Microctonus aethiopoides. Classification (NCBI taxonomy): domain Eukaryota; kingdom Metazoa; phylum Arthropoda; class Insecta; order Hymenoptera; family Braconidae; genus Microctonus; species Microctonus aethiopoides. Next base: position 24,779,193 of record JAQQBS010001422.1, on the reverse strand, counting down.
TTATTATTAATATTATTATTATTATTTAAAGAATTAACTGGTTCGTATCGTTTTAATTTTTTTAATATTAATTTAAGTACAAATGCAAGAAGAATTATTATCCACATGTGCAAACTTTTATTTGACCCATTGAGGTCTACCAGTGTATTTATATTATATATATGTATGTATATGTGTATATATATGTATTTATATCCTTCCAATGTCACTCACTTGACTGCATCACGACCATGAATATAAAGCCCCACAAACTTGTCACATAATTATATGTACCTGATATATAAAACACGTCAGGTAATAATGTCAATTATTTTTCAAGCTCAATGCAAACATTTTTTTATATTTATTTAATTCACAAAATAGTTCATTGAACTTGGTGAAAATAGAATAAAATAAAATATGATAAAGAATTTTTTTTAAAATATCTAATGGAAAAATAAATTAAATAAATGAATATTTAATTTTATTATAAAATTATTTTATTTATAAATTTTACTTTGAATTTATTTAAATGAAAGGTAAATTTTTTTTTTTTCAATATTTTTCTATTTAATTTAAGATTATTAAATTAATTTTTTGATTATTTAAACAAATGGATTAATAATTAAATTTATAAAAAATTACTGTGTTTATTTATTTCAGTTTGAATTAATTTAAATAATAAATAAATTTTTGTTTTTTATTTTTCTATTTAATTTTGATTTATTAAATTAATTTTTTGATTATTTAAACAAATAAATGAATAATTAATTTTATTATAAAATTACTTTATTTATTAATTTCACTTTGAATTAATTTAAATAATAAATAAATGTTTATTTATTATTTTTCTAATTATTTTAGAATTATTAAATTAATTTTTTGTTTATTTATAAACAAATAAATGAATAATTAAATTTATATAAAATTATTGTATTTAAAAATGTCACTTTAAATTAATTTAAATAATAAATAAATTTTTATTTTTTATTTTTCTATTTAATTTTGATTAATTAAATTAATTTTTTGATTATTTAAACAAATAAATGAATAATTAATTTTATTATAAAATTACTGTATTCATAAATGTCACTTTAAATTAATTTAAATAATAAATAAATGTTTATTTATTATTTTTCTAATTATTTTAGAATTATTAAATTAATTTTTCGTTTATTTATAAACAAATAAATGAATAATTAAATTTATTATAAAAATACTGTATTCATAAATGTCACTTTAAATTAATTTAAATAATAAATAAATCTTCATTTATTATTTTTCTATTTAATTCACAATTGTTTAAATAATTTTTTTTGTATTAATTATTTTTCCATCAGATAAATTTTGAAAATATTTTATTACAAATTTAACGCTGTTATTTTATTTTCTTTGTATTCTTTCACCTGTGCCTACGTCGAAGTTTCGATAGACAATGAAAAGTGGTGACTTTTGCAACCCCACACGTGGTTGTTATGGTAACAACATTATATTTATAATGCGCATGTGCTTTAAATAAATATACATATACGTATTTATATACTTCCCACCCTTTATTCATCGATAGATTAGTCACATGTGTCATCCTAAATTTTATTTATTTATTTATTTATTCATTTATTTATTTATAAATAATTTTTTTTTTTACTTCTAAAAAATTCAAGTATTATTTCAGAATGGATTTAAATTCTCTACTGTCAATTTAATAAATAAATATTTTATAAATTAATTGAAACGTTTTACAGGGATTTATACTATAAACTATATAATTTCATCATTGATTCGACGATAAAGACTTAGTACTTTGTCAATAGTCATCAGTTTGTACACTTTTATCTTCTCTATACCTTTGTTGAAACTACTCATTAAAATAATAACTCTGAAAATATACCTGAGAATTTATTTAAAACTGCGTCATCTATCATTAACCTACTTCTTTGAGGTATTCGAACGATTCAAACTTAAAAAAATAAAATAAATAATCTCTATACTAATTTCTAAAATAATATCTTTATATTTGAAGTTAAAAAATATTTTTACGAAAGACAAAAAAAAAAAAATTTTTTTTATTTTTAGAATTTGTAATTAATATTATTTTAGTTAATTGATTTTTTTTATCAATTAAAAAATCATTAGGAGAAAATAATAAATGATTTTAACTATATAGTCTAAAAAAGTTTGGACAATTATAATTAAATAATAATTGTTCGTTTATATATTTTATTTGAGTTAAAATATTTGAAAAGTTTTTTTTATTTTTTATATTAATTATTTTATTTAATTTTCCTTTTGATTATAATCTTTCTTTGTATTTTTATTCAGCCCAAAAACACATATATCTTCCCTTGACATAATAATCTTATTACATAAATTGCTAACTGATTAAAAAGCCACAGACAGCACACATTTTTAATATACACAACCTTCAATTTATTTTGTTTTATAAGTCGGTCGCAAACTGTCAATACATTTTTATCATAACGCTTTATTATTATTGCACTATTATTATTTTATACACAAATGAGTTGTATAAAAAGAGGGTGAATATAACTAGGTAGCTTACAAAGCTTTTCAATGATACCTCAGAATTAAATAATTTAAGACAATGAATAAAAACGATGTGAACAGGTGATTTCACTCTCATGTATATTATTTTATATTATATTCTAGAAATATCGGGGTTAATATTATCAAACTCTTATTTTTCCTAATTTTAATTGACAGAAGACATGTAATTTATCACATGCAATAAAAAAAATTTATTACATTTTATATAAATATAAATAAAAAAAATTTTATGAAGTAAATAAAATTATTTTATTAAATATTTGATATTTATTTTCGATGATTTATATTTTTTTATTTATTTATTTAGTGCTGACAATTTTGTTTTTAATGGGGAGATTAATTTTATTGGTATAAATGATGATGATAAATAATTGAATAATAATTTTAATTGTTTTGAGTTTGTCAGAATTTTTTTTTTGTGAATTATTTAATCGAATTTGTTTTATTTTTTATTAGGACAATTTATTTAGTTATTAATATATATTATATTTTTTTTTTATTATCTTCAGTGGATATTGCATGTTATGTTGTATTAAATGGCATAGTTAGTGTGACATATTATTGTGCTTCGTCATAGAAATGTGACAGAAAATAAATGGCAATTTAATGTTAGCGATACAATCATTTCCTTTATTTTGGACATTACTCAATCAGTAAAATATTTTTAAAAAAATTTTGGACTGATATATGTAAAGCACATTTATACAATATATAACACTCAACATTTTATAACAATAAAATACCAACAATTAATTATTTAACTTGATATTTAAATTAATTTTTAAATTTGTATTAAATAAAATTTTACAAAGAATTTTTTTCTTCTTCATTTTTTTTTTTTTATCTTAGAATAATTAATTGATACAATATCTCACAAAAATATCCTTTGGCACATAGTAAAAGTAAGATAGAGTATTGTTAACAGATATTAAAAAATATTTATAAATAATTTAACTCATAAAAAAAATTTATTTATTAAAAATGAATTATTGTGTCTCTTTAAATTTATTTTTTAATTAATAAAAAATAAATTTCGAAGTTAAAATTAATAAAATTAAATAATTGATGGTAATTCTGATGCTACATCAGCTGACCATCCAATATTGATATTATTATTACATTCATTATTATGCAATGATGAATTAATATTAATAATATTTATTTCACTCATTCTATTATCATTCAGTCGATGATTTAAAATTAATTCAACTTCATTATCTAGTTCGCACCATTTTTCCCAGGATTTTAAATGAAAACTAGACAAAATAGAAAATTTAAATACGTGAGAAATTAAGAAAAAAATTATAGAAAAAAAATTTATAATATATTTAAATAATAAATATTTATTTACCTGATAGTTACGATGAGCCAAATAACATAAGTAATTAACAACATTAGATTCAAAGTAATCAAACCAACACTTTCCCAAAATCTATTTCGTCCATAAGCAATTGCACCAAGTCCACAAAGATACGTAGCAACAACACACATTGGTGTTAAAAATGCAAGGCAAATAATATCACAAATTAATATTCGTGGATTATTATTTTTCATTGAATTAAACCACTTGCAAAATGACTGAAAAAAAAATATTGAAATCATAATTAATAGATATTTTTAAGTTAATAAATAAATAAATAAATGAATAAATAAATAAAATAAAAATCTCAAAATAATAATTAATAAATATTAAAATGAATGAATAAATAAATTAATTAATTAATAAATAAAATAAAAATCTCAAAACAATAATTAATAAATATTAAAATGAATGAATAAATAAATTAATTAATTAATAAATAAATAAATGAAATAAAAATCTCAAAACAATAATTAATAAATATTAAAATGAATAAATGAATTAATTAATTAATTAATAAATAAATAAATAAAATAAAAATCTCAAAACAATAATTAAAAAATATTAAAATGAATAATTAAATAAATAAATAAATAAAATAAAAATCTCAAAACAATAATTAATAAATATTAAAATGAATAAATGAATTAATTAATTAATAAATAAATAAATAAATAAATAAAATAAAAATCTCAAAACAATAATTAAAAAATATTAAAATGAATAATTAAATAAATAAATAAATAAAATAAAAATCTCAAAACAATAATTAATAAATATTAAAATGAATGAATAAATAAATCAATAAATAAATAAATAAATAAATAAAATAAAAATCTCAAAACAATAATTAATAAATATTAAAACGTATGAATAAATAAATAAATAAATAAATAAATAAATAAATAAAATGAAAATCTCAAAACAATAATTAATAAATATTAAAATGAATGAATAAATAAATAAATATATAAATAAATAAATAAAATAAAAATCTCAAAACAATAATTAATAAATATTAAAATGAATAAATAAATAAATAAATAAATAAAATAAAAATCTCAAAACCTAAAATGAGAATTAATTTTATCACTTTATTAATATAAATAATTTTTATTAAATTTAAAAATTCATATTTTCATTTTTATCATTAATTTATTTATATTTTTATATAATGCAACAAAAATGTCTGTTTAATTATTTATCTATTTTAATTCTAAAATAATATATTTGAATTCAATTGTCAGAAATTATTAAAAAATATTTTTATTTTATATTCTTGTTCTGACTTTACTCACCGCATGTGTGTAGGGTTTATTTTTTTTCTGAATTGTAAATTCATAATTGCATAATTCACAATGTCGAGTGTTGGATGTGACAAGCCATCTTTCTAAACAACTAACGTGAACAAAAGCCATAGTGCCAGAGCATTCGCAAGGATCTACTAATTCTTCATTAATATTGCCTGAAAAAATGAAATAAAAAAAAATGTGGGAATTTTTTTTTCACACGTTTGGAAAAGTTACTTATAATTTAAATGAAAAATTAATTTATCTGGGATATATTTCAACTCGTGTGAAGCTTTTGTTTACAGTGATTTATTTATTTTCATCATGATTATTACGTTAATAATAATAAATTGAAAAAAAGAAAGTATGTACCCTCGTGACAAATGCGACATATAAATGATGAACTTATTGTGCTTTCTTGTGTGGATAAAATTCCTGGATTCATTGTCAAGCAATTAAACATTTTTTTAAATTATTTATTATAAATATTTACACTTTGAATAATTTTTTAAATATTCAAACACTTCACTTTTAAATATATACACTGATTATTTAAATAAAATTTATATAATAAACTGAATGAATGAATAAAATAAATATTAATATAATTTTTCATGTGTTTTTCACTTTCATTAATATATAAATATAATTCCCAACGACACTTTGGACAATACTAATTGAATTCCCAATTATCAGACACTATTCCGGTGAGACAATATTTATTTCTGTTCAATTGACCTTAACGAGTAAACCAAAGCCACGTAAACAAACGGAGATATCTTTAATTATCAAGCATAGTTTTAGATACAATTCAAAACTGGCGGGTGTATTATATGCGCAGAAATTTTGCGCATAGGTGTATATAAATTTTCATAATTTGTTATTGGTTGGTTTTAAAGAAATTTTCCAATACACAAATAAAATTATTGCTAATTAACAATGAAATAATTTGATTGGCTATTTTCCAAGTGCCGGTAATTTTCTTGGCACATTTTACATTTGGATTCAGAGATTTTCCCGAATGAAACATAACCTCAAATTTATCATACATGAATACACGAGTGGTGTTATTATTTTATAACAATAAATAGATAAATAAAACTCGTCATCTCAATTATTTTACGTTTGATAATAAACTGTGTGATAATCATTGATTTTATTTCAATAAATTATTCAATAAAATTAAATAATTAAATATAATAATGGATGATATTGACGATTTACTCGACAACGTTGACGATCCAAAAGATACAGATTTTAATATAAAAGATTATAAAGACACTGTTGAAAGCGAGGATTCAGCCAGTTATGAAGAACCTAATGACAATGTAAGTCATTATTATCAATTAATTAATTAATTTAAATAAATATCCATATATATATCAGTTTATATATTGGAAATAAAAATTTTTTTTTCAGGATCCAAAGGCAAATAAAAATGATAAATTTACGAATTATGATGAGTTAGATGAGGATAGAGGTCCAATTTTACCTGGAGGACATCACTTTGATAAGAAATTTATTTGCATTAGATATCCTGGAAATGTTGTGAATCCTGATAAAGCCATTGAAACATTAGGTGGACTCACTTCAATATCCACTGTATGTATTTCACGATTTTATTAATCTTACATAAGTAACTATATGATTTTTTATTTATTGATAAAATAAAATATTTGTTGAATTTATTAACAGACTGTAAACACTTCAAATCGTCGATTGGAATTGAGATTTAGACCAAGTGATGGTTACTGCAAGCCTGCTTGCGGTGATAGACACGAAGTTTCTGGTTTTTTATTACGTATTCGTGTGAAAAAATCACGAATTAAAAAGACTGAAGAGGTCTCTAAAGCAAGGGAACCACCAGATTATCGTGATTTAATTTCAGCAATGTCAAATAATGGTCGAGTAACAGATAAATTAACAAATGAAACAAATAACTCCAACATTGACACTGAAATTCAAGACCTTGACACTGAAAAACAAATATCAATTGATAATGATAATGAAAAGCATAATGAAAGTAAAAATATTAATGATAGTAATAGAGAAAAATCATTAACAAAAACAACTCTGCCATTTGGTAGACAATGCGATAAAAATATGCCACCGACATTTGATCGTCATAAATACGAAGATTTATCAAATGATAAAGATTATACACTACCAAAATTAAAAGTTATTGGTCGTGTATCAACAGAATTTCGTTTTACCGGTCTATGTGACTTTCAATATCTTCCAGTAACTCGTGATATGAATAATCTAAAGAAAAACGAGTGTATTTACGACTCCATTTACCCAACAAAAATCCCACCATTGAATTGGCTGGACAATAAAGTTCCATATTTTCTTCCACCAGCTGTGTTCAGTCGTATGGACAGTGTACAACAATACAGTATGAAAACTGAAACAAAAGATTCTGGCATTGATAGTGCTGTTGGTAAAACGCGCAAAAGACGTGCTGGATTTTCAAATTTTATTTACTTTAATTCACCAACGATCCCAACACAACCACCAAAAGGCATTGAGACAGCAATGATGGTTAAATTCCTCAATAATTCTCATTTACAATTGGTACGTTCGATCTTTGATGAACGTCCAATTTGGTCGAAAACTGCATTGATGCGAAAATCAAAATTCACCGGTGATCAATTACGAATTCTTTTACCAACTGTGGCTTATTATTTTGTTACTGGACCATGGAGAGTTATGTGGGTACGATTGGGCTATGATCCACGTAAAGATCCATCAGCAAGAATATATCAAACACTTGATTATCGGCTTAAATCAATGCATGGATTGGAACAAAGTATAAAGGGTAAAAGAACGTATTCCAATTATATATTGCCTTATAAATCAGCGTCAATGTCTAAACCAAAAACTGCAGTGCTGACAAATATGAAAGATGTACAGGATACAAAAACGGAAAAATATTCAAGTGATGATGTTTATATTTATCGTGAAGGTATTATTCCACCTTCAAGACAAATGTTTTATCAGGTTGATTTTTTAATTTTTTAATTTATTTTATTTTATTTAATTTGATTGTAAAGTTATTTTATTATTTTGTTTCAGTATTGCGATGTACATTGCGATGAAATTCAAGAGATGTTGGCCAAACTTCCAGCTCCATTGCCAGGCGCAAAGTGCCATGAGAAACGTGGCTGGTTACCAATTGGGTTTGATGATCAATGTAGAGAAATTCTTAATAGACAAGTGCGTGCAGTATTGAGAAAGCAAATGAATATTCCTGAAGATCGTTAGTTTTTTATTTATATTATTATTGTTATTATTAGTAGTAGTATGTTTACATTTATTTATATTTATTTGGGGAATTTTCAGATCCAACGTCGCTTCCACGTAAACGACCAACGGTAAAAGATTTGAAAAAAGCACAAGCGCGACGTAATGCAAGACTGAAAAAAATTCTACGACACAAAGAGGCATTGAATAAACAAAAAAATTCAACAGCCAATGAAGAAGACGAAGATTGGGTGGATACTTAAAGCAAAAGAGGTAATGAATAAAATATTAAATTTTATTTTCAATTATTTTTTTCTGAACACAAGATTTCATCATCAATTTATTCGCAAATGTACAGAATAAAGCAGTGATAAAGCAAGTTCTTACATCAATAAATAGACACATAAGATTTTTAAATGATAAATCAATTAAAAGTAATTAAAATATAAAATTAAGTAGAGATGAGAGAATAATTAAAAAAAAAAACAAATGTATTGAAAATTTCTCATTTTTTTTTTGTTCATTTCATTAGATAAATTTTCGCTATTTATATCTTATTGTTTTGTTCAAAAAATAAATTTCATAAAAATGCAATAGAAAATTGGAAAACAAATGATAATTGTTTTAAAGTCGAATTCCACGATTGGTACTCGCGACATAATTAAGAAGTTCTTGTGAATCCTCACAGATAAATGGCTTTTCGTGATAGCACGCAACATCATGCCAAGCAAGACCGTCATTATAAACATTATTTAATACAGATAAACAGGATTCAGTTGTGCCATTTATATCGAATTCAGCATTGTCAGGTTGACGTACTTTCTTGTGTCCACTTTGTGACCATGGATTGTAATTCCAGCCATTTGGCGATTGATTTGTTGGCGCCATTTTTTCACGATTCGCTGACCAGAACCAACCATAAATTGATTTTGGTTCTAAATCACGACGATTTTCACAACCCTTAAAGTCACAGAGACGACCAGATGTCCAAATATAAGGAACGTCATCTAAAAATACAACAAAAATTTATTAATCAATCAATTTATTCAATTGATATGAGTAAAAAAAAAAATTGAGAAATAAGTGAGGTTAACTGAGGTATCATTTCTTGAGATAATTGAATAATATTATTAAATCTTGGGGTTTTGTTCAGTTTCTAATGGATTTCTCAACTATATTTGAATAAAATTATCTAGAAATATCGAAGCGTTTCTTACACCGAGTTATTATGTAAAATGATGTGGTTTTCTAACCTCAACCCACTTACAACAGACTAATGCTACTACATTTTACCTTGAAGCTCATCACCATCACTTTGACCTTTTCAATATTTGAATTAAAATATTTCTCTCCAGAAATTAATAACTGTATATATTCAACCTTTCAACTATAAATTGATATTGTTAATGAATTCATATTGATTATTATTTCCTCAAAATACATTTTATAAAATTCAACTTTCTCTATTAACTATTAATAATTTTTATTCAAATATTTTAATGTACTTATCAAATCAGCATGAATTCAATTATATTGATAATTATTTTAAATTATGTGGTAGAAAATATTCTTTTGTTTAGTAAATAGTAGAAAAAAAATATTAATGATAATAATTAAGAAAATAATATTTTCTTAATATAATACTGACTTTGTTGAATTGTTCGGAAGATAAGATTATTTTCTTCTTGAGTTTCAATTGACACCAAGTCCATGCAATATTCTCTGCAAACATTTCTTGCGTCTAACCAATCAAGTTTTTGATTTGCATGCGCTGGTATATGTGTGCTCAAGAAATAATTGTGGCCCCGGAAATTAAATTCTTTTGGTCCTGAAAGTAGAAAACACAAAATAATTAGAGAAATGAACGAAATTTCAATTGTAATTTACATCAGGGTCATGCACTGAGTGACGCAACATATCATCAACATTTTTCATTGTTTCTCATCTTATTTGTTCTCATATAACAACAATAAAAAAAAAAAAAGAGAAGACAATAATGATGGTAATAATCAAAGTAATTTTTCACGTTGATGTAATTTAAGTTTCTCTTTAATTAATATATTGCGTATATCTATTCTTCAATGTGTTTAATCCATTGGTAATTTAACTTGACCTTCAAAAGCTTTATCTTCATTACAAAATTATTTTATAATATTTAATATAAAAAAATGTTTATTAAATATAATTTTTTTCTTTTTTTTTTTACAGGTATTTATTCCATGATAATTTCGTTGGTTTCATTCGAATGTAAGTTTGTCTCTCAAACTTTCACTCTTCACTAACGAGATAATTAGACGTTAAATGAGAAATAAAAAAGAAGAAAAAAGGAAAAAACCCAGACGGTAATTGAGAAAGAAAAATAGATACTTGTAATGAAAAGATAAATGAGAAGAGGAAAAAAAGAAACGTGATAAAGTTGCACGTGGATTAACTGAAATGTCAATAGTCTCGCTGTTTACGTGATGCGAAAAACATGTTCTCATAGCGTCTCATTTTATCGACAATTTACTGCTACCGGCGCGACAACGATGACGCTACTTGCGAAATCATTAATTCTCTCGCACGAACAGTAAACCTGAATGTGAAAATGAAATAAAAAAGTTGGCCGAGCCTCCCAATCATGACATAATAATGATTCCAACGTGTGTTATTTGTACACAAATATTTTTTTTTTTTTTTTATTATTACACTCAATATATTTCTAACTCTCGAAATAAATTCAAATATAATTTATTGTTAGTGCAGAGTATAGTTACCACCATTAGAATTAATTAGTAATTTCTATCTTATATTTTCGTGATATTTTCTTTTTAATGACCTTAATGCTCGAAGAGTCAAAGCCACGATTGTTAATGGCCATTTCAAATAGTAATTTAATCACTGACAACCGGTTTGCCACAAAAAGCCACTTTATCGTCTCGTAATTCAACTTCTCGAACAATCATCAGGGAAATTGAAAGATATAAAAATAGATAAATAAAAAAAAGAATTAAAATACACTAAATAAAAAAAAAAATTTAAGACATTAAGAATTATTTATAATGAAAAATTCAATCTCATAAAATTACATTCTGCGAATGTAAATAAAATATTTAATGTTAATTATTATTTTTTTCTTCTTCATTATTAATTCAACACTGAATAATTAGTTGAATATTTGGGGCAAATTTATTTTTCAAAGAGTCGAGAATATTATTTTAAATATAAATGGATAAAATAAATAAGGTATATACACATGAACCTTTCGAGAAAGTGTTACATGAAAGGTGTGGCCCCAATAAGTGTGTAAAGTCACGGATATATTTACGAATACCTTTTCGTTACGACCATTGGTCACATACTCAATTGTAAGAGGCCATCAGAAAAATAAAACATCACGTACATACATTATTATATATATTTAAGTAACAAATGTGTTCTCAGAATTTATTATTTCTCAATATAAAACACAAATAGGAATCTATTCTACTACTTAAAAAAAAAAAAAAA
>JAQQBS010001422.1:24701143-24767189 GCA_030347275.1 Microctonus aethiopoides | reverse complement strand
AAAAAAAAAAAAAAAATGAGAAAAGAAATTAAATAGCAATAATTTAAAGATAATAAAAAAAAAATTCTTCAGTGTGGAAAATTGTTTAACATTAAAACAATAAGATTATCCTATCAACGTGTGTAAATATTTCTACGATATTTTAATTTTACTACACATGTCACACTGCCATTCAATTGTTGTTGCAAATAGTGATGAAAAAATAATAATAATAACGCTAACAATAATAGCAATAAAAAAAAAACAATGCAACACTATCAAGTCATTATTAAAATTTTTTTTTTTCTTTTTTTTTTTTTTTTATATTATTTATTATTTCTATTGTGACTTGTAGATCTCGTTGCAGAATTTTTTTCTCTTTGGTTTTGCACGTCGGTACACCACATCCGTATGAATAATTTCATATGAGCAAATGTTACGACACTTGATGTAGTCTTTGAAGAGTGTACAGTGATTTTAACTCCCACGGCCCGATCGCTCGTGCATATAAGCCAAGCTCGTGATAGATTATAAATAAAATATCACGGCAATACATGTAAAATATAAACAAATAATAATTTTTTCGTTTGTTTATATACTATAACTTATGTTATTTATTTAACTCTAAGTAAAAATGACGTGGTAAATAATTTTTTATATTAATAATTATAATAAATATGTATATTTTAAAAGTAGAAAAAAATTGATACTTGATAAAATTTATAAGCCTGATTAGTTTATGATATTTTTAAAAGGTTAAATTTATTTGCGTGACGTTAATGTGATTTTTTTTTTGGTGTTATTTTGTTTTATATAGTAGCTTTAAAAATTTTTAGATTGTTATTTGTTAATAAGGATGACAAACACGTCCCCCCAACATTTATTTATTCATCATGTCCAGTTAAAGGTCGATGTTTTTTTTTTTTTTAATGGCTCGAATGCGGGGTAATCGTTGAAGAAGGCGATTGAGAAATAGATGCGGATCTTTCGTGACACCTTAGAAAGCGTGCTCAAGCGATTCTCATCGTTATTACCCACTCAATGTGATAATAATTGTTACAAAATAATTGCGCGAAACACTATGAGAGGTCAAATGCCGTGTAACTTTCACCCGCGCGTATCTACAATAATAAATTTGTAATTAGTGTACTCACAAATATTAAATTTGTTTTTTATTCTTCGTCATTATTGTCATTGTCATCGGTAATAGTGAAAGCTTTTTGTGTGTGATATTATAATAATAAATTCCGATTCATTCAATAAATAAATTTATAGAGAAAGCAATTGCAATAATAATTTATATTTATTTGTTTATTTAAACTCATAAATATTACGTTTAAAAATTAATAGAATGAACAAAATTTCCATATTGTATATAAATATTTATTCAAATTTCAATTTCTCTCAAAATAAATAATCAATTTATTTATTTTAAATTACCAATTTATGTAATAAAATATTTATTCAATATTTTCTATTCAAATATTATACATTTTAATTTATCATTTCAAAATTGAATCGTTTTTTATTCATTATCGTCACATGTCCAAATATTTTATCTCATATGAATAAGAAAGTATGTGGCATCATATTTTAATTCGTTGTCATTATTAATTCGCCACTTGTATAAAGTAAAAAAAAAAAATAAGGACTGCGAAGAAAGTTTTACAAGTCTTTCTCTAAATAAGTATTACATATTTGATGCCGTAACATATCGTCGAGCAGATCGAATCGTTTTGGTATTATGGTAATGGCGCACCCATCCCAAAGATGTATTACGTCTTGTGTGAAAATGGAATGGCGAAAGTGTTACACACATACATATTTGCAAGAAGATATAAATAAATATCATGAACAATTGGAGGAAAAACAAAATTCCAATAAAATATATTGCATTAATTTTCTTTTTTTAAACTTACAAATTTAAATTATTTAAAATATCTATTGCACTTTTATTATTCAGTTGAAATGAGTAATTTAATTTAAGCTAATTGAATTGTAAAATAGTAATTAATTATTGTGAATTATTAAGAAATTTTAATGCCTACATTAACAATGAATGTAAATTATTCAATCACTCAAAGGCGGTATAATTATTTATTTATTTATTTATTTATTTATTTATTTATTTATTTATTTATTTATTTTAACCTGGTGACACCGATTGAATAGTGCGAAACATCTAATGTAACTATTATTTCCACTCAACGCTTCAGAGAAATATTTAAAATTCCATCTTCACGTATTTTATAATTGAATTAATTTACATTTATTAACTCAATAATAATTATGTATTTTTTTTTCCAGTGATAATTATTGAATTAATTCGATTCGAATGGAGAGAAATGGATGAAAGGATTATGAAATAAATTGATAAATAAAAGCAACTTACGATTTGCACATTTTTGGGCAATTGGAAGCGACAAAAATCTTCCTGGACGATTACTATGTGGTCGAGCTTCATTAACTGCTGCATCGCAACTTGAAATCGCTGCCAAGACGACCACTAAGGCCAACGGCACAATCATCATCTGAAAATTAAAAAAAAAAAAAAAAAATCAGGTACATACAAAATATTTTCACATAAAAAAAAATTTTTTATAATTTATCTGAATAATTATTAGAAAAATAATTCACTGAATTTTATTTTTCTTTCATCTTTGTTGAATTTACACTTTTTTAATTGTAATTGAAATGAAGAAGAGGTTTGATGTATTAATTAATTAATTAATTTATTTATTTATTTTTTTAGAACACTTTTACTCACCTTTGTGTAAAACTAACTTTCTTGAGGGGAAAAATGTTTGAACAAAAATTAAACCAGGAGGTTTTTAACTCTGACAAGTTATGAGAGGAGGCTGATGTGATCGGCAAGTTATATAGAAAATGTTCAGCCCCACCATAAAAACATCTTATTGGTATACATATACACATATATGTAAAGACCCCCACATTTTCCAGTTTGTCCTGAGAAGTAACGGAGGAATATTTTAACCAATAGGCTCAGTATGAGATTGAAAAAGAAAAAAAAAATTAAATAAATATTAAACATCATGCTCAATGATCTTGAAGTAATATTTCATTTCTTCGAGACAGAAAATTAATAATTATAAGGGATTTTTCTATGTCTCATCAACAATTAATTTGATAGTCACAATTATTCTCTCAACATTAATTAATAATACTTTTTATTCTCCAATTAAATATTATGAAATCTTTAAAATTATTTAAAGAGAAAATAAAATTAATTTTCATCTTTTTTTTTTATTTGATTGAAAAATGGAAGAGAATTTTTTTTTTTTTATATTATTCTAATGATTTGTTAGTGAGAAAATGGGTATGGAGTAAAATGTGTGACAAGATGTCATCTTGGAAGAATTTAGAGCAACCTCGCGATGACTTTTCTCTGAATAACGATTTATGCTTGAATTTATTCAAGAAGTGTTTATAATTATATGCATTATTATGAGAGGCCACCGCGTGAAATCCTTCACACTCTTCTTCGTATATCCATGCAGATGAACAGAAAAGTATAATAATAATTGATAAATTATAATTATAGTGTATACAATAATTGTTGTATTATATTATAATTTTTAAATTGATAAATAAAACGTCTAAACGTTTTTTTTTTTCCTTCTTATTTTTTATTGGTTCAAAAAATATTCTTGGAATGTTCCGGGATTTTATGAGATTAGTAGTGATATGAGAGAAAGAAGTAATTTAGAATATTCGCTTTTAAATAAATTGTTAATTTATGATAATCTCACACATGATCTTAATTCTGAGAATTAAAAAATTTATCAACAAAAAATAAATACGGATAAATATGAATTTTGTTGTTGAATTATTATAAGGAAAAAACAATTAAAACGATGTGTATTTCACATTGATGATATAAATTTTAAATAGAATAATAAATTAATTAATTATAAATTAAAAAAAAAATGTAGAAAAAAAAACAACATTGATCTTAGTCAAATTTGATATTATAATTTTAATTTCCTTGCTAAATTTGTGGTAAATAATATAATAAAACCCTAAATGACGTGATTTTGAATAAAAACACACATGTATTACCTCAAAATAAAGTGGCAAGGTCGATCAGAAACACGTTGTCTAGTCGCAAATATTATTTCTTCTGTCTCATCTACATGTTATCATATGCCAACCAGCCACACTAAACAAGAACTATGTATTACAATTTTATATAAACGAAAATTCCACGAATTTATTATTTTTATATCGACATAATTAATTAACTCGCGCCACCATGATCATTTATCAACCAGACAACATAAATTTCACTTTATTATATATACATGGCGCCAGATTTTTTCACTTCTTTTATTTAATTTTCAAAATTAAAATGGCGCCAGAGATAAATCAATTTTGTTTCCTTGTAACTTTAAGATAACTATTGATAAATATTAAAAACTTTTAACTTTACATAATATTTTATTTAAAACCTAAATGAATTTTATATTATTTTATACAGCAAAGAAAAAAGATAAAATAATTTATGATGAAATGAAAAAAGCTCTTTTATGTATATTTCATAAATATAATCAATTATTTAAACATTAGTTTTATACTTCTTACAACACATTCCATCACAATTCTCATGTCTCGTGTATATACATTAAAAAAAAAATAAGATAAATGTTTGAGTATGAATATCTATTATAGACAATAATAATTCACATTTACTTTAGTTTTTTTTTTTTTTATTTTATCCCAGAACATCGAAACATCCGCAACAAAAATCTAAACATCTAAATAGTCATCATAAATATAAAACTATACATCGTTTCGAAATATTCGTGCAATCATAGTCATAAAAATTTTATATATATTTTTTTCCTTCCAAAGGGAGGAGAATTTTGACAATAAAAAAAAATGAAAAAAATAAATTTCTACCAAGTTTGAATTTGTTTTACATTTTTTTCTACATTCAAGTTAAAACCTTGAATACTATTTTTAACGTAATACATATAAATGCGAAGAAGAGCGTTGTGATTGCGATACCCACATACAGATGTATAAAATATATGTATTTTTTTTTTCTTCCTTCAGTTTTTGAAATGAATGCCTTTTCGCAGTCATGAGTTCATCCTTGAGCCAGATGTAAAAGAAGCCACCAGGTGGAGAAGGCAGTCACGAGCTATCTGGTATTTTTACTGTCACTCTCTCACATTAATCTCTCACTCTCAATCTTCACTTTTTCTATTTACACCCAGCATCATCTTCATCATCGTCATCATTTCTGCTTCGTCTTTTTCTTAGATTAATTCAATTTATCTGATTTATAATAACACAAAAAGCACAGCAGTAAAATAAAATAAATGAACAAATAAAATATAAAAAATACATTAAATAATTGTATATTATTTTTTTTTATAATTAAATTATTGTTAATTGATTCAAGGAATAATTTAATCAATCAATAATAACATTGAATTCAATTACAAATGGATTTTATATCCATTTATTTATTTTTTCCTAAAGAGATATTGATATAAATAATATAAAGAATTATTTTATTCATCTGAATTTTGTGTATTAATTATTAATACAAAGAATGAATAATTTTAATTAATGTAGATCATCTAATCAATTATAAATCTTGAGAAATTTTTTAATAACGATAATTAATTGCATTTCCTCATAATTATTAGTAATTTCATTTGTTCGAATTAAATAATAATCAAAGATTAAATAATACATTGAGAAAATGAAAATAAAAATAAATTTGATCAAAACATTTAATAATTATTATATATAAAGTATATAACAAGATAAACTATAATTTATTTGGATTCATTTTTTTTTTTCACGTATTTCATTTATTTATTTATTACTATTATTCCACATAATATTATTTATTTATGTTTATGAAATCGTTGACAGATGTGGGATTCGCCTGGTGCTTTTTAGCCATTTATTTATTTTTAATTTATCATGTAATTATTTTTTTTTTATTCACACTTTATTTTTATTTCCCGATCGCGCTTGAATAATTCCAAATTACAACATGATTATTTACAATGGACAGACTAGATCCCCTGCAATGTAGCAATTTTTTTTTTTGTTGCTATTATAAACATTATTCTCGTCGATTAAGTTATATAATTTTTATTTTCAATCAAATCGACTACTGTATGCAATGAATATTATAAATTCATATGAATAAACAAACAAACATAAAACATATATTTATACTTATTAGTTCATTATACAGTTTGCATTACGCATGTGTATTTATTTAAAAATATTTCATTCATTAACACGACGGAAAATATTCTGATAATAAATCGAGCGTAATGTCGACACAAAAAAGGAATGGAATTATTATTTATATCAAACATAAATAATATCTATATATTTAATTTATATAGTTTTTGCATTTGTTTATCGACTTTTTAAATATAATTAACTGTAATAATTTAAAAGGCATGAAATTTACCCATTCGATTATTTGAAGTATTTAATTGTTAATTATTTAATTTCGTTTTTTACTACGAAATTCTCACCGTGATATTTTTATTTCTTAATATAATTTTATATTATTTCCATCACTGTTTTCCTACTAATCTTTTTATTCAACAGTATTTTTTTTTTGCTCAATATTTTTTCGTCAGTGTTTCTCAATTAAAAATCACTTTTTTAGATTAGTAATAAACAAATAATGAACCGCATTTTATTTAACATTTAATGGGCTCTCACATCATATGCTGTCCATTAGGTGGAGCATATTGTGGCTGTTGATTGATAGATTGCGGTCCTTGTGTACCTAAAGGAACGTATTGAACTGGTATCTGTACACCCTGAGGTGGAAATCTTCAACAAAAAAAAAATAAATACACATATAGATACATATAAACATTTAAAATTCAAAAAATAAATAACCAAATTCACCAGCTTTCACAATCACACATAATTTTATTAAATCTAAAATAAATTTCACCACAAGCCAACTCATATCAATCAATAAATCCAACTAAAAACAATGAATTTAAATAATAACCAAATAAATAAAAATAAATTCTCATGAAAAAAAAAAAAAAAAAATCAATAATAAATTTAATTGAGAATTAATTTTCTTGATTGTAAAATTAATTTTCCTCACCCCTGAGGCTGATACGATAGACTTGTCTGTTCTTGTGGTTGTGATGTTAAAGGTATTGGTCCATGTGGAATTTGTTGTCCCATTCCTTGTGGATGTGAATTAGTTGGATGATTCTGATTAGATAGAGAAGTTTGTTGTTGTTGTTGTTGATGGCCTGGTAAAGGTCCTTGTGGATGAACGGGCACTTGATGTCCCGATGGATGAACAGCAACATGTGCCTGTGATAATCCACTGGGATGATGTCCCGATGGCGGAGGATGTTGATGTGAACCCGGTGGTGGCAGATGATATTGCTGCGGTATTGTCATACTTTGCATATTGTGATGTCCCATATAATCATTTGGATTCGGTGGTAACCCCGACATATTTGTATTGTATGGCCCTGGCGGCATTCCACTTGCAGGATTAAAACTTGATTGATGTTGTTGCTGTGGTGATGGTGGTGGCATTCCATTATACATCTGAATAAAAAATTATTCATTGAATAATTATGATTGTAATATTATTATCATCTTTTAATTAGTCTTTAATTTATCAATATTTTTTCTAAACTTTTATTAATGTATTTTCTTCTGTTTAAATTATTTATTAGTTTGTGATTTTTATTTATTTCCTGATCCCAAATAAAATTTATTCATTTTTAAATTATTTGTAAAACTGTCAAAGCTTGGATTTGTTATTAATTTGTTTGTTAACTTACGTGTGGAGGTTGATTTGGATATTGGTACATGCTCATATGCGGTGGCATTTTTGGTAGAGTATTATATGTCGATGTGGCTACAGGTTCTCTCATCAATTGGTGATAAAGATTGAGCGCATCAACTAAATCTGAACTCAATTGCGTGAGCTGTGCATGTCGTCTGTCCACCTTCTCCAATGCCGCATCAATTAATGGACCCATTGCTGTCACTTGTTCTAATTAAAGAAGAAATTAAATATTATCTACAAGCATAATATTTAATATTTTTTTTTTTTTTTTTGATTTTTTATTATAATTTACCTTCAAGATCTAATAATTCAGGCGGATCACTTGTATCACTTTGAGGATCTGCTTCATGAAGTAAATGTAACAGTCTATCAATTTTAGACTCATCAATTTCGACTTCAATCACCTCTGGTTCTCTTTTCAAAGTTTTAACTTCAACTTCTTCGGCAAATTGAACGGATTTTTTCGTTCCTTGTTCTAATTCTGATTATAAAATAAATAAATTAATGTATTTATTATAATAAAATAGAGTGTTTTTTTAATATTTATACTTACTTATCATGTGTTCAGGCTCTACTGACAAATCAGCAGTGACAAAACTAGCTGGAAAAAGCCCATTCATTTTTCCTCTCGCGCCCGTCCACCAATTCGGATCAGAATCATCCAATATATGAACTTTAATAAATATTAAGAGTAATTAAATATTTTTATACTTTGTCCTTTTACTTTTAGAGCTGGAAAAAATTTTTAAATAATTATACTTATGTCTCCAGCGGCAAAACTAAGTTCATTGTCCTCTGCGGCTTCAAAGTCATACAAAGCACGAACTTTTCGACGCTCAGGTGGACCTGATGTTGATAATGATGAAGATACACTTGGATAAAGACTTGTGGTTTTGCTAGAAGCCGGTGAACCATGAGAGGAACTTGATGAATTTTGTTTATTCTCCTTTAATGAAAGTTCAATAGCTAAAAAAAAAAAATATCCAAATTATATTTTTATTATTTCTCAAGTTTGGATTATTATTTATTTTATTTTGTACCTTTAGCAAGGTCCTGCTCCTCTTTATGAATCACTGCTGATGAACCCGTTGGACAAGCGTGTTTTGGCTAGAAAAAATTAATTTTTATTAAAAGATTAATTGATTAATTAATCAAATTATTATTAATTACCGTTTCGGTGAGCCCGGAAAAATCATGGCCTTCACTTTTTAATTTATTATATAAACTCGGAATAAGATTTAGTTGTGCATCAGTTTTAAAATCACCCTCTGACCATTTTTTTAATAAAATTTTCGTTTTATCCACGAGTTTTTGTTGTGGGTGTGATAATAATTTCTTCAATTCTGCCTCAAAATCTCTTGATGCTATTTCGAGATTGAAATTCTTGCCACAATTACTGGAGCATGCATCCAATAGCTGTTGTATACAATCCAAAAAAAAAAAAAGAAACAAAGCTCAAATTAAACATTGAATTAATTATTTAATTTCACATTTCATTATTTTTTCTTTTTGTACATTTAAGTCAAAAAATAAATGTTAGTTTAAGATACTGACTGTTATCGCTTGCATTACAATGTGTGGATCCTGAGCATTCAATCTTTTAACAATAGATTTCAAACATTCTTTAGCTTTCTGTTTAGAATTACCAACAGAATCACAAATCTCCATTATTTGACTCCAATTCTCAACAGTATTATTTTCATCAGTAGCTTTCTCTGCAAATAAAAACAAATCACAATTGATAAATTCATTGAAACAATTAACATTAACATAAAATTTCCAATAAAAATAAGGTCAGTTTTATCAGTATATAAATTGACTTCGTCATCCGATAAATTTTTATTATCAAAGAAGTTACAAATACATATTGCAACAAAAATTCACTACATTGGTCAAGCAACATAAATAATTATAATAAAAAACATATTATTAATCCCAACATACAATAAAATCAAATTGTAATATTAATTATAAATAAATATAAATATATAAATAAAATATAATGATTTAATTATCAAAATTGTAATGCTGAGAATAATTTCCTGGAAATAATTATTTTTTTTTTTTTTGCATTATTGAAAAGGATTAATGAAATACAATGTCATAGACAAGTGAACAAATGATATTATGGGGTAATATTAAATTATATATTAATACAATAATAAATAATTTTAATGTAATAATAAAATGTGATGGCTGACCCTATTTAATAAATTTACTTACCGACATCAGCGTCGAAAGGCGAAGTGGCAGTAAAGAATCCCATTTTGATTTTAAATTGTCGTCAAAATAAAATTCAATAGTATTGCGAATAATAAAATTATTTATTTATTTATATGTTATTTAAATTCAATTTTGAATTTGTCTTTGTTGTTTTTATTTTCTGCAATATTTTCGCCTTTCAAATGTTCAATTATTCATTGACAAACACCATTAACTACACAAACGTATGACTAATAACATTCTAATCCACCGTCAAGCCACCATTTTGAATTTTGATCTGCCAAATTTCGAGAGACCTGTTTTTTTTCATATACACACACCCACTCACACACATATGCATTTAAACACATAAATCGAATCTCGAAATATTTATTTATCTAGCTATATTCACTTTAAACATCTTTTTTTAATTCTATCTCTTAGAAAAATGATTGACAAATTAATAATTGTCGACTACGTAATGAGAAAAGAAATGAAAAATATTCTTACTTTATTATTGCTAAATGTTTTTTTTTTATATTTTTATATTGTGCTGAGTGAAATAAGAATTAATTTTTGTTGTTAGAATGTTGGCAGTACTTATTTTTTTTTCCAAGCAAAGGCTACCAATCTGTTGAATATAAAAAAAATCTCGAACGACATAACCTCACTTTTCTACCAATAGTTTTTGTATTATAAAAATTTTTGTAATACACTAATTGCGCGTATTTTTTTGAAATCAATTATATTTACAGCGTGTATGTAAGATTTAGACAGGATTATATTTTATAAGATTAGTAATTTTATTATAATAAAATTACAATGAATCTATTGCCAAAATGCCATGAAGAATTTAGTAAAAAAGATTATTGGGATACATTTTTTAAGACACGTGGGAAAAAAGCATTTGAGTGGTGAGTATTTATTGGAATAAATAAACAAACTAATGAATAATATCAATAAATAATTTAAAATAAAGTTTAGAAAAATTTGTTTATTATTTATATACATTTTTATGATTAAAGGTATGGAGAGTATCCAGAATTATGCGGACATTTATCAAAATATGTTAAAATTAAAGATAATATTTTGGTTGTTGGATGTGGAAATTCAAAATTGAGTATGGATTTACATGATGTTGGATACAGGTATTAAAAATAAAAATACCAATGATTATTAATATCATTATTTATATTATTAATACGTCTTAATAAATTTTTTTTTCCTGGAAAAATTACAGCAGTATTACTAATATTGATATATCCAAGGTGGTCATTGATCAAATGAAAGAGAAAAATAAAGTTGATAGACCAAATTTAATTTTCGAACAAATGGATGCAACAAAATTATCTTATTCTGATAATTCATTCAGTGTTGTCATTGATAAAGGTACATTGGATGCATTAATGCCAAATGATAACGAGGAAACATTGTCACGAATTGATAAATATTTCCATGTAAGACCATTTATATAAATTATCGTACACATATATTTAATTTGATCATTAAAAAAAAATAAATTTAATTTATTTCAATTATCAAAATGAATTTTTTTATGTTACAGGAAATAAATCGAGTTCTTCGAAAAGGAGGAAGATATATTTGTATTTCTCTATTACAAGAACACATTTTACGGAAATTAATATCCTACTTTCCATCGTCTGATTTTATGTTTCGTGTGATACGTTGTGATGTAGAAAACAAAACTCTTGAAGAAGATGGAAATACATTTCCAGTTTTCTTTGTCTTGGCCACAAAATTTCCCGGACTTTCACAACAGGTTAATTAATTCACCTCAAATAATTATCTCTGAATAGTCATTAAATAATTTTGGTTCGTCTATACTAATTAAAATTAATTATTGTAGATTTTAGAACTGACTTTAGTCGGCGATTCGCCAACGAGAGTGGCAAATGCAGAGGAATTAATAAATTCAATATTATCTGTCCAACAATCTTCCTTAGTCTGCGATCGACTTAAAAAAAAAAGCATTGCTGATGTCGGAGAAATAAATTTAGATTTATTCGTGCCTGGAAATGATAATCCACGATATACAATATATATTCTCGATCGACCACGATCAAAGGGAAAGACTTTTGTTGTTTTTTTAGTTCCTCAAGGAAGGTACGACATCAAAATAATTTATACAACACAAAAGTATTTAAACATAAATATATAAAAAAATAATTTTTTTATTAGAGATACACATTGGCTGTTTTCCACCAAAGAAGGAAGACAGGATTTCATTGAGAACATTGGAAAAGATCGTACAGCAGTGGTTGTTCTTCGACGAAATCACACTTTCAAAGATTGGGAAGAGGTGAAAGAAGAATTAACACCAACTGTATTAAAACTCTCTCCACCTGGACTGCCACCAAATACAAAAATAGAATTTCTCTCACTTGGTCCTGATGTGGGAAAACGAATCACACTTTACGAAGGTGATACTAAAATAAATGGTCGCGTTGCAATTGAAGATGCATTTTATGATAATGCAGAGTTCAGATATCGACGTCTTATTTTTTTGAGCAATCCATTTGTTGTTCAAAGTGAAGCTCAAGTAAAATCAGTAAAAACACGACGTGGAAAAGTTAAGGACGTTGTTGATTATGGGGTTTTGGCTTGTGAACATCATGCATTTATGTGTGTGGGTGTTAATGCTATAATTGATGATAATGTTGGGAATGAAGTGTTGGTTATTGGTTTGGGTGGCGGTGGATTTTGTATGTTTCTTCATCAGTGCTTTCCAAAGGTAATTTTAATTTTTTTAATTTTCAAATTTTCAAATTTTCAAATATAATTTTTCATTGCTAATTAAATTATATTTTTATTTGCAGTTGAAAGTTACCGCTGTTGAGATTGACGAATCTATTCGACAATTAGCCAAAGAATGGTTTAATTTTATTGAAGATGAAAGATCAAAAGTTGAAATTGCTGATGGAATAAAATTCATGGAAGATTCAGTGCGAAATGGCAAAACTTACAACGCAATTTTATTTGACGTTAATACTAATGACACGTCATTGGGAATAAGTTGTCCTCCAAAACTCTTTCTAGAACCTTCTGTCTTAGTGACAGTTTCTAATTGTTTAAATAAAAATAATGGTTTATTTATATTAAATTTAGTGTGTAGAGATAAAAGTTTACGACCGAAAATTCTTA
This sequence comes from Microctonus aethiopoides, assembly GCA_030347275.1. NCBI lineage: Eukaryota > Metazoa > Arthropoda > Insecta > Hymenoptera > Braconidae > Microctonus > Microctonus aethiopoides. Next base: position 24,754,009 of record JAQQBS010001422.1, on the reverse strand, counting down.
ACGATTTAAAAAATACATTTTCATCAGTGGTTTCAATTAAAATTAAGAATATGGTTAATGAAATTTTATTTTGTTCAAAAGTTAAGAAAGATCAAGAGCTTTGGAAAAAAGAATGCCAAGAGTCGGCAAGAAGTTTAAATTCTCGTGTAATTAAAAGGAAATTGTTAAAAGATGATGTACTTGATGCAGCAGATCTTCTCGAAGGTTTAAGTATAGAATTATAATTATCAAATTCTCTTGCATAAATCAGCCAATTTGTCTGTGTTATTTGTTGAATTATATATTTTTTTTATGAAAAACAAAAAATTATCTAGGAAAAATAATTTAATAATTAAAAATCGAATTTAATTTGGCCACTTTATTTCATTTATCCATTTCCATTATATATTATTTTGTTTCTTTCTTCACCAATATAAAGCAGATAATTTATTTATCGTAATTTTCATTACTACCAATATACGCCTTTACATAACATTAGATAACAGAGTAAAAATTCGTTGGGAAAAGTTGAAAACAAAAAAAGAAAAATAATAAATATATTAATTGTAATAAATGTAAATACTTTTATGAGGCCATGATAATTTTTATATCTTATTAAAAATAATATAAATAATTATGCAAAAAATTCATTATACATTGAATATTTTATGTGTTTTTTTCTTTGTCACTTTTCCCATCTTAATTAACAAATTAATAGTTATGACAGGAAGAAAAGAAAAATAAAGATAACAGCCTTACGAAATGTATCGTAATATTTCATTTCTCATGCTTACAATAAAATTTCATTGATAGAATTATCTTCTGTATTAACACACACACACACACACACACACACACACAGCGCTGAGCAATTTTCTTTTTCATATTCTTTCAATTAACTGCCTTGCATTAAACGCTTATTAATATTTATTTACAAAATTTTCATTTACTTCCACATCCTTCTTGCTTAGCAACATTAGAAGATTTTTTTCTTTCTTCCAGCAGCAATAACATCTAATAAATATCGACTAGGATAAGTATTAAATATATATATTTATATTTATTAATGATTTAATTATTCTATTTAAATGTATTTTCAAAGCAAAAATGATTGTGATGTATTTTTGTTTGTTCCTAAAAAATTCATTCCTCATTGAAATTCATACAGAAAAAATACTGTTCTAAGTACGTAATACACGACATGATGGAGAAATATTTTGCAATGTACAATCATTGGTAATTAATTATTAATAATGATGATAAATAGTTCAGTACTATCAAGATAATTTTTTTTTTCCCCTTCAACAAAATTTGTTATTCCAATTTTAATTATTGATTCTTTATTATTTATTTTACCTCATTTATCAAACTAAAATTTTGCCGAATAATTATTTTTCATGTTTACATTACGCAATATTTTTATTTATTTTATTTATAATTTATAATGAGAATTTTGTCTAAAAGCTTTTTCTTTTTTTTTTTTCTTTCAAAATAATTGACTAAGTCAATCACAAAATTATTCTAACAATTAAAAATTATTTATGCCATTTTTTTATAATTTATTTTTTACATATTTATGGCGTGGATTCTTTTCTCCTTTTTCAACTTGATTCTTTTTTTTTTATTAAAAATTATATTCTGTAAATGCACATTAAGTTCAGTAGCAGTTTAGGATTTTTTTTCTGCTTTTATATTTATTGATGTCTTCTTTCTCCCCCGAGTGCTGTCCTGGATTCTCTCATATTTTTATTTTCTTTCACTATTCCATAACAGAATTCAACAAATTTCATCATCGCAACGACACAATTCAATATCACAGCTTCAGTTTTTTTTTTTCACTGTCTCTAAATCTTCGACAATAATTTTCTTTTTATTTCCACTGATATTGCCGATAGAGACTTTGCTAAAAATATATATTCAAGCCAATGGATTCCATTGAATAATATCAAAGTAAATAATATTAATGGTAATAGCAATAATAGTATTAATAATATATTGAAAAATAAAAATAAGAATGCAATAATATTGTGAATAAATAAAAAAAAAAAACTTTCTATGGGAAGACAAATTAAAATAAAATACAAATAAAATTATTGTGTCATTTTTGAATTTTGATTTCCAATCTGTTTATAACTATTAATATAAATAATATATAATAAATATATTATGGAAAGAATTGAAAGAAAATAAAAGGAATCCAGTCGCAACTTCAGTCTCGCAAATTCTACGGCAACAAAATAATAATTCTTTTTTTTTCTGCCACTGATATTTTCATATTAATTATAAATATTATATGTTTATCGGTGTTTAAATATTTCATTACTGCCGTTTGATGAATTAGAAAAAATTCATACTCAATTTGCAATTATTTTTCTCATTCTTCATTTCTACATTTTTTTTTCTTCTCAATTCCTCTTTGGTTAATAATAAATTTGAAAAATGACTTTCATTCGTACCCACACAAAAAAAAAAAAATTATACACTCAGTGTGAAAATAACAATTCATTCCTACCTAAGTCTAAAAATTATAAATTTTATAATTCACTTATTTTACATTTTTTTTATTATTTTCTATTGTTCGATATTGGCATCGATTGTTAAAATGCCAAAAATATATATTTCAATTTCTATGTGAGCATAAAAAAAACACACACACACACAGACACCCAACACGCGTGCGCGTTTCAGTTTTATCATCAAAGAGGAAGCATCCGTATTTATTTTTATTTATTTTTTTCTTCGCTTTTAGACCAATTTTCATCATCATTTACTAATTATTATAAATTATTCATTCGAATAATAATTGTAATTTATAAATATAACCGATACCTAACGCACAGTTATATTCACTTACAAAATCAAAAAAGTTTCCTCACCATTTTCCTCAAACTACCTTCTTTTTTTAATTTTTTACCCGACGTCGGCGTTGTATTTCCACTACCCGAATCATCACTAACACAATAATGACCATTTGTAGAAGTTTCGCCATTATGTTGACTATCATTATTTGGTGATTCTAAAAATATTAAACTTGACGGACTGTCTTGTCCTGATCTTGAACTACCTGAAGTACGTGAATAACATTCACTACTTTCAGAATTAATTACTTCATTCTGTGAATCATTTCCATTTGATTTTCTTTTACTTCTTGATTTCATTGCAGTTTTTATAAAAAATGGCGAATGAAGTTGAGTATTTTTAAAAAAGCCTAAATGTCGCGGTGAATTACTTCGCGATATTCCTTTATCAAATTCATTAATATCAGTTGGCATTCCATGCTCATTAATGCCATCGATAATTAATTCTGGCACATCATCATTTCCATCGATTTCATCGATAATTATACGATTTTGCGTCATGCAATTTATATTATTTTCATTATCATTAATAAATTTATTTATTAATTGACGTTTGGGCGAAGGATATGAAAAATTCGGCGCTGAATTTGGCCATTTTTTTGAATAATATTCTAATTCTCTTTCATTAGGACAATCAATGGAAGATGCACATCTGGAAGGATTTATTTTATCTAAAATATCACGTTTCACCACAGAAATATTTGATGTCATACCAATTGTTGATTCTCGTTTACGTTTTTTCTTTCTTTCCTTAAATAATTCTGATCTATCATCAATCATTAAATCTCCATATGTTCCCATAATACCTGATGCAATTTCACTTGGTCGACGTTTTCTATTTTTGTTCATTAAATTACTGTCCATTGACTCAGCGCTCTTTCGTCTACTTATTTCATTATTAATTATTCTCTTTGATTTTTTATTTATATTATCAATATTATCACTTGATCGTCGACAATATGAAATAATTAATATAAGCACAGTAATTTCAATGAGAATTAATGCAATATGTTGGCCAAACGTTGATATTTTACTTTTCCAACTGTTACGATCATAAAGTAACACTTCCATTGATTCACTTAAACTTGATAATTCTTCACGTAATGTCGTAATTTCTTCCAAACGTTTTGATTCTCTTTCTTCGCTTTTTTTTAATTCTTCACTAATTGCAGCAGTGGCACGTTCTAACGAACGTTGCATTTCTTCTACTTGTTTTTTATATCGACGACTTAATTCCTCAAGATATTGACCACTCAACGACATATTTTGCTCCAATGCCTAAAAAATAAAAATTCAAACAAATTAAATATTCGAAAACTTTAATTTTAATTTTTTTTAATTGAATATCGCGTGGGTACTAACCTTAATTCTGTTTGAGAGTCTCAGAAAAACAGATTCCTTTTGCTGTGGAGTATTACTTGCTGCAAGTGGTGCTACAGTTGATGCACTATTAGATTGCCCATGAGAATCCACCTCCAGATCCTTTAAATCCGACAAAAGACTCTCAAGACTCAATTGCTCTTGTGCAGTCAATTTAATATCTTCATTATCTTTTTCCTTGAATTTTTCTTCTTTCTCCTCATTTTTAATTGCCCCAACAACTTCGGACTTTTGAATTTCTACATTCACTTTCATGGCAGCTATATCAATTCCCGCTGCATTCTCATTATTATTATCTGTATTTAATTGTGATAAAACAGTTTGTGTTACTGTGTCTATCGATGTGCCAACCAATGCGGGTTCTTCAATAACTTTTATGGTGACAGTCGCTGAATTTAATAATGGCGATGGTGTTGTGACAGCTTCAGATTGAATTGTTTCTTCCGCAGTGTCTTTGCTTGGTTCCAAAATTGGCACAGATGTATGACGCTTGAGATCCTCTTTGGTAAATGTTTTTGTAGGTTTTATTTGCGATGCAAGAATTTCTGTTGTTTTAAAATGTTCCATTGTATTTGGCAATTTTATATCTCTTACTCCGATATTTAATATCTCATCTTTTATCACTGATCCATCATGCGTATGACGTTTTGTTTCTCTAAAAGAATTTACAGTTGTTATACAATTAGCCGGATCGGAAACGCATGTCGCTGATATTTGTGGCATTGTTATACTGTCAATGACATCCAATTTTGAACCCAAAGCATCAATTATTAATGTATTGTCCGTTGACATATTTCCCACTGCTTCATTACTTGAATTAACCACTAATTTACGTTCCTTTGTCGCAATAATATTACACAATGCAACAATATATTCTGATGGTAAAACCGATGATAAAAAATGACCTGGTAAATTTTTCATACATCTCGAATGTTTTTTATTATTTAAATTTTTATTATTTTTCTTTAAATCAACGCCATAAATACCACACAATTCACTGCGATGTAATGCTTGATTTATGAATGTAATTTTAATAATTGAATCAAGATGTCCAGTTTGGCAGCTGAGCAAATGAAAAACTTTAGCAAAATGATCGTCAGTACAATTATTACACAATATTGTATATCTTGGTGTCATACAATTAGCAAATGAACTTTTAATATTGTCCTCAATACTCTCTTGAATTTTTGTAATATTATTCATGTCAAAATTACCAGTTTTAACAAATACTGCCGCGGCTTTTTTAACAATTCTTATAACAGCATCTCGCGCACTACCAAATAAATTTCTCGACGATTCACCACCATCACCATCAAGTGTCTCCTCATCATCATCATCATTATCATTATCATCATCATCATCATCATCATCGTTATTTGACGTTTCTTGAACGTCAGTTTCTGTTTCTAATACCTCAAATTCACTTGTTCCATATGCTCGAAATAATGATATTGGACAAAAATGTTCGCTGCCATAATGCGAATGTAATTCAATTTTAATAAATTTACCAAATAAATGTGGATGAAGTGCAAATGATTGAATATCACGTTCATCTTTAGCTGTAAAATGACCAACAGCGCTCCAATCTCGCGTTGGAAAACGATCACTAACAAATACTGAAATATCTTTTGGCGATGAACTAAATAATTCAAAATTAGCAAGTTCAATTTTTTTTGCTTGTATTGCCTCGCATAATTCAACGATAAACCATATTCTTGATGTGCATGTATTTAACATATATTCATCGCGAGTTGATACTAAAACACTTCGTGCACTTCTTGCTTCAGGATTTACTGCAACAATTTTAGCTCCACAATCTGGTGATGCATAATTTTTTGAACGTACTTTCATTCCACCTGCACCACGTCCAAGACCACCAGGATTTTGTATAGATGCATTGGGATGAGTTTTCTTTTTTTCTGCTTCCTCCAGACGTTTTTGTGCCCATTCACTAAACGACGGTATGTCTTCATGATGTTCCACTGCACCTGGACTTACAACACCGTCCAAAATGACCGAGGCTGCTTCCTCAGAACTTCCGGTGATGAATTTAGATCGTGTTGTTTCACTGTCAAATTCACCAGATGATGAAATTGATTCATCGATCTTGAATGAATCCTCATTGCTTTTGGTAATTTTATCATTGATATCGACAATTGTGTCGAAAGTATTTTTTGATATGTCCTCGATAGATTTTTGTTCGGCTCTGACAACCAACACAATATTTTCTTCTGAACCATTTTTAATATCTTCAATTATTTGTTTTATCTCATCGGAATCTGTTGTATTTATATTTTCCGTTGATAGCAAAACAGTTGGTACTGAGCTAGTGGCGATTGTGACAATTGAATCAGTTTCAATATCTTTTGTTGATGTTTGTGATAAATTTTTTGTTGTATCCTGCGTTCGTGAGTCGGATGATAAATGTGGTTCAGCTAAATTTTGTAGCTCGGCTGATGTAGTGTCAACGAGAGTTAATACCACTGCTTGTCCGGTTTGTGAAATACTGCAAAAATAAATAATAAAAATAAGATTATTAGTATTTATTAATTAATTTATTTTTTTTTGATTGATTTTAAAATTTTAATATTTCTTCCACGTAAAATTCGCCTGGGGGGTTTTTTTTTTTTGTTCGTTTATGGTTTTTCTACGCGAATTCTCACCGATAATAAAGACAAGCTGGAACACACCACAATATGGCAACGACCACGAGGTAAAGTGCAGCTGCATGAATTAAATGCCTTTTTTGAGTTGCAATTTTAACATTGGCTGAATCTTCAGTCCACTGAAGAGGACATCCAGTGTCTTTGGTCATACCCTTGGACATGTCCACGGATAATACTTATTCTCTATCACGACTTTGGCCGTTTATTCATATCATTAATTAAAATTTTTATTTTATTATTATTCAAGTTCGTCATTATTATTTCACCACAATATTTTCATTCACTTTTCACTGATTATCAATATTTTTTTCTTGATCTCTCGATTTCTCTGATTTAATTCGACTAAAAAAAAATTAAGAAACTTATGTTTTATATTGAATTAGTAGATAACAATGTGAATAATTGTGTGAAATATTTTTATACTTGAATGTTTAATTTCTATTTATTTTTATTTCATTAAAGAAATAAAAATATTTTTAAGATAATAATTATTTTATGTGCTACCAATTTTATTTTTATTTTTATTTTTATACAAAGTATTGCTCCAATGATTGTTAATTATTTTCACTGAATTATACTACCATATTTACGTTATAAAACATTTTTACAACGACTTTGCCTCGAAGTCAAATTTCGTAATTAAATTAAACAGCAAAAAATTAAAAATAAATAAAAATTCTTTACTGCTTCTTTCGTTTAACATTTCACCAGACATTAAAACGACTTTTACAACGATTAAAAATTTTTAATACTATAAATATTAAAGTATAAGTGAAAGAAAAAAAGAAAAAGGGTCTTGACTCTTTTTAATTTTATTTTATTCTAAATTGTACTTTGTAATTTAGTAGACAAATAAAGTTTTGATGAACAAGCTGATAATGAAATAAAACAAATAAGTGAATTATATCCCACGTGAAATGTTGGATTAGAAATCGACAATAATTTACTTGAAATAGATCACTTGTAATTTTTTTTTTTTCATTTTTTGTTTTCGTTCATTTTCTTTATATTCCATATAAAGGTTGCTAACTAAACCAATATAATTTCTACCTTTCTCTCATCCTGAGACTTGAATAAACGATGGTTTGACAACATTAAACTGATAAATCAATCTGTCACTCATTTATATTCTCTGGCAAAAGAAAATTTCCTATTAATTTTTAATATTAATAAATATTTTTTTACTCCAATCTTCCATAAATATTCATGAAATTTACTTTCTTTAAATACATACTGGTGTTATAAATCACATGACATTTTTCTAAATCAACCTGTATGAATAGAATTTCTATCAAAATAAAAAAAATCATTCAAAAATAAATAAATAAATATTTATCTAGGTATAAAAATGCGGAAAATCTTGTTTTGAAATGTTGTTCGCCCGCACGAATATTTTCGCGAGCAATAAATCGTTTGGGTGCGGTGCAACACCCACGCAATTCAAGACAATAAAATTAAACTAAAAAAATAAAAATATTTTATACATCAAAGTAAGAAAAGAAAAAAAAAGTGAATAAAAATTCTAAATTATTTTTACGATAAAAAATAACTTCAATAACATTTATATTTTTTTTTCCAGACTACTGTAACGCATTTTGCAATTGACATTAATCAACCACAGTTATTGGTAACTCCCCGTTCATTGGTAATTAAGAGAAAAAAAAAATCTCAGAAAATAATAAAATTAAAATATAAAAAAAAAAAAAAAAAAAAAAAAAAAAAAAAAAAAAATATGAGACTGTGGCCGAGATATTATGCACTTATGTATACACGAGACCTTCTCTCACGTTCCAAGGAAAATCCATCAACATCTCGAACCACCTTAACAGGAGAGAAAGCATTGATTGAAAGAATTAAAAACAGGAAAGACGATAAAGCTTTCACGACATCCAGACATTTTTCACAACACTACATTAAACAATAACTCATTCATCACACTGTATTATTCACTAATTAGAAACACTTTTAAATAAAATAAAATAATTGAATAAAATAAACAAATGAATAAAAGAAGAATAAATAAATAAATAAATAAATAAAAGTTCAAAGAAATAATACAAAAAAATAATTGTTTGGAATTTAAAAATCGACCTAGATTTTATTTATAAATTCCAACTGTAAAATAATATTAATAAATTAATAATAGACACATTGTTAATTGCGTATATTATTTCTCCATGAACCCGGAAAGATATCACCCCATTTTGAACCGATTAATTGACATGGAGGTTGCAGTGAAGTGATAATAATAATTCATCTAGCTAAACGTGGGCAGAAGACACTTGTAAAATTATTTTTATTCACGCTTCCTCTATCAACACATTGTAATCGGCGTTTGTGATTTTAATTTAATTATAAAATTACGTCATAATATATAGTATTAAAAATTACAATAAGTGTAAAAGAAACAAAGAAAAATATAATATAATATAATATAATATAATAAATAAAGTTAATTTTAAAAATTGTTTTCTTCAATGTTAGAAAAATATTTTTTTTCTTTTTTTTTTTTATTCAACTGTAAGATGACTATGGTATAAATTATTTATATATGTATATCCTTCAGTACAGTGTCTATTTGATGCCTCCGAGGTCGAGACTATAAAGAATTACGGCAATTACGAATTAAGTGCACTTAGGCGTTGGTGAGTTGAGAAAGTGGGGACTTTGATGACAGAAGACGATCCCGGAATAACTGTGAGTTGTAACATTCACGTCAAGTTTTTCCGCTAGTAACGAGATAAAATTCTATCGACGAATGAAAATAAGAAAAAAGAAAGACAATAATAATTATAGAGAATGAAAGAAAAATTATTTTAATGTAAAAAAGTTTTATGATAAAAAAAAAAAAATTGGAAAGTGACAAAATTAATTTGTTTATTGGTAAATATTGATAAGAGATTGTTTATAATTAATTGGAATAATTTTTGACGGGTGTGTCGAAGGAAATAAACAATATGGCTGAAGAAGAAGGTGTTAGATCGAGAATTCCAACAAGTCTTAAAGGATATTTACGTGAAACTCCATTTTTTTGTAAAGTTATCGAATTTGTAAGTTCAATAAATTTATTTTGTTTATTATCTACCATTATTTTAAATATTTTATTTAATATTTATATAATTAAGAATCAAAATATCGAATAAATTGATTTATTATTATATTTTGTTATTGAAAATATTAAATATTTTGATGTAAGATTTATTGAAATTTATTTAATTATTTTTTTTTTTTTCCTTCAGTTGGATAAAATAAATTATGTATGATTTTATTTGTGAATAAATATTTGTTTCTTTCAGCTCTTTTGCATTATTGCTACAGGTTTGATTGTCGATCCATTTAATAATCGAATGCAATCAAATTTAAATCATGCTGGAGTTATTTACGTCGCACTTTGTGGTTACATCATGATCAATGCAATCCTCATTTTTTGCTATCTTCTAGGAGAGAAACTAAACAAAAAAACTGTAAGAATAATTAATTAATTTAGTGAATATAAATATATATACTGTTGTAAATTAAATTTTTTTTTTTTTTTTTTTTTTTTTTAATTTTTTTATTTTAATTAGTATTGATTTATTTAATATTGTTTCAGGCAATTATATTTTCTGGATTGGGCGCAATTATGTGTTTCACTGCAGGAATTATTCTTATTCATGATTGGAAAAATTTCCAAAATAATTATATATCACGATATCAAGATCAATATTTAGAGCAAATGCTCAGCAGTGGAATTTTTGCAATTTTAGCTTCAATTATTTTTGCAATAGAAACATTTTTTACTAATAAATATGAATAAAATTTATTCGATTAAAATTTTTTGATTATTTAATTAATTTAATGATATTAAAATTTTTAAATTGATTAACAATATTAATATAAATTTGTAATTGAAATATATTTTGTTTCACGAATTATTGTATCCATTAGTGAGAAAAAAAAGAAGATTTTTTTTAATGTACTATTGTTGTAATTTTATTTTCAAGGTAAAATTATTATTTAACCTAATTTAAAAAATATTTAATATTGAATAAAAATTTTTTTATTAATTTCGACAATGTCACATGTGTTTCAACACCTGTATTTGATCAATTTGAGAAGAGAGCAGAATCTTGATGTGACAGATAAACTAAATTTTATTTAAAAAAAAATATTCGAGTTGAAAAAAAAAAAAAACTTAACGAAAATAAAATATTTCTCATTAAATTCTAAACTGTTTGGAAATTTAATAACAAAACTCTGGTAAAAATGAAAATATTGATGTTCTGAACAATAAACTAATGTCCGAGGTCACATGATAAAAATTATCACCGAGAAAAAAAATGAAACAAACGAAATTAAATACACCAAAAAATTGCCACAAATTATTTCTATCAAAAAAAAAAAATAAAAAATAAAAATTAATACTCCTACTTAATTAAATAAAAAAAAAATAAAAAACCTTCACACATCGCCTAAATTGTAGATTAAACAAATAAATATTCCCACAATACTTCACTTCAATAAATAATAAAATAATTAACTGTAAAATTCCATCAACACCAATTTAAAATAAAATTATTTAAATCAAGTATAAATATTTCTTTCACACAAAAATTCCAAATTAATTATCACACAAAATTCCATCCTACTTATCAAACAATAAACTATCAAGTGTATTTAAATAAATAAAATTCTAAATGGATTTTTAATAATAAAAAAAAAAAAATAAAAATAACACTAAAATTTAATTGTGAAAAATATTTGATTAATTTTTACTTGGATGGATTAATTTTTCATCTCCATTTTAAATTGTTTAAAAATTTTAATTCACTAATTAGACTACTAGGTATTATGAAGACGTGTCACGTAGAATGATCTGGTAAAACTGATGATGTTTTGCCGATAAGCAACCGCGACAACGCCGGCGCGTTGTGAAAACAGTCTGCATCGATGAGCGCCGAAGCGTTGACTGAAGTTTATATTCCGGAACTCAAACGACAAAAACACGTTTGAACATTTCATCAGGTAACACATATGTACAATGTACATATATACATACATACATACATACATATAAAATAGGAAGGATAAGCTGACATACAAATGTGATACATATTATTATGTATTAAAATTGTAGATAAATAAATGAAAAATTTTAAATGGAACAAATAGATTCGTGTCTTGTCATACAAGCGGAAATAAATAAAAATAATTACAGGAAATATTCTCCTCATTGTGAAGAATATAATATTTTAATATATACTGAGTAATTAAATATTTTTATTTCTTTTTTTTATTTTTATTGAAGAAAATTTTTGAGGCTTTGAAAATATTTTTAGGCAGATTAATAAATATTAATAAATTAAATAGAGTTGGCTGATCAAAATGACAAATATTGATTAGTTTTCTTCTCTTTCTTATAATAGAGAATTACCATGAAACGAAAAAATGTGTTTGGAAATTTTTTTACAAGTCAAAACACCATTTAAAATTATTTACAATTTTTAATACGAAATAATTTAGTAATTTTTTATTATAAAAATGGAAAATATTAATTAATAAAACTATCATCTCTAGAAAACATTGAAGCAATATTTTTTTATCATTTGATATTGTTATTAATCAATTTACGTTGTCAATTAAATAAATTGACAATGACATTGGAAATGTCGATAACATAAAAAAAAATTATTGGCGCCAGGGGGATCAAATTTTTTATTGCATTATTGTTATTCCCATTTGGAACTGTTGAGGCTTCCTAAATACACAATGGATACTGCATAACTACTTCGTCAACATCTATTTATTTCGCTCTTATATCAATCAATCTATTTATTTACTAAAAAAAAAAATAAAGAAATAAAAATTCTAAAGAAAAAAAATAAATGATATAACAAAAAATAAAATTACATCATATTCTCCAAGTCAATTATGATAAAGGAATTATATTAATAATTGTTAAACAATTAAATAACACATGAATTAATTCCATATGACTGACATTGAACTTCATGTTATATGCAGTAACTTTTAAGTGCATTCAACTAGTAATAAAATATCAGGATAGTCTATAATTAGTTGATGCGAATAATTTAGTCACTTTAGTGAGTGCATTCACCTAAGCAACTAACCTAACAAAGTGTTTCAACTATTAATAGAATATTTTTTTAAACAAATAAAGAACAAAAAAAAAATTACTCCAATATTTTCTTTTTTTTTTAATATTATTTTTACAATAATATTTTATTATTTGTTTATACTATTCATGTGCGTCATGCGTGAATATGTTTTGCAATTGAATATCTGTCGATTTGTGTAAATGATACACATGCGCACGTGCTTGATTTTCATCTATCTTTTTTTCTCTTTCGTATACAAATAAAATTAATCTAAATTTAGATTTCAGATGCATAGCCTTTCACGTTTTACAACTGCATTCAATGTTGAATTTAATTGATTATAGTTACGTGTAATGTAAGCTAATCACATATTACTTTTCGGTTTTTTTGTTATTTTTAAAACAGAAATTGAAGAAAAAAAAATAATTTTTGAATATTTAATTTATTTTATTGAAGAAATTTATTAAATTGTTCGATGAAATTTCATCAAAATCACAAATCAATCGACAATTTTTCTTTCTGTAATATGAAGAAGAAATATTTACAATGTGAATTGGATTAATTTTTAGTTAGAAAGTGAATAAAAATAAAAAAATGGGAACAACTTTGGAAAGATAAGATAACTACGTAAAACAAAAGTTTTTTTTTTTATGTTTCAACATAAAAATAATCATCGAAGGCTAATACAAGGTAAAATACTGATTGTGCATTATACATGCCACCCATAAATAGTAGAAAAAAAAAAAGAAAAATAATGATTATAACCAGTTGAAATACCATTTATGTACATATCAAATATGTACGTACTTGTAAACTTGAAACTAAAATTAAATTCATATTTCTTTTAATTATTCGATAATGCAAAATTTCTTTTGATCATTTAAATGACAGTGCGTCATGATAAATCTTATCATAATGACGAAATACAATTGGAATTTGAATTTAAAAAATACTGTTACTTATGAAAGCTTTGATAATAATTAAATATTGACGAAAAAATAAAGAAAGATTATTTTTAATATTTATCATGATCTTTGTTCTTCTTTTTCTGATTTTTGATATGCGCAGTTTGATATTAATACTACAAAATTAAGCGCAACACGTGCAGTGACTTTGAACGATGATAATGCAAAATAATTTTATTCATAATTTGTTAATTAGAGTGGAAATGATTAAAATTCATTGACATTTCGTTATGAATAATTTCCAATATCATCAAATGTATATCACGATTATTTTTTGCTTCTGATTTCTGTTAGTAATTTTAATAAAAAATATAAATCAACAATTGTTTTTGCTTACCCTTGAGAGAGATTCGGTTGCTGTGTCAAACTTTCTTTCAACACATTCAAATTATTTGCTTGTGGAATATCTGATGCTGAATTTCCATCATTTGTCGTCAATTCATCCTGAATATAAAATATAAAATTAAATGTTTAAATAAATGAAATAAATATTTCATAAAGAAATATATTAAGTAGAATATATTAAGAGCATAAAAAATATTCAGTTTATTACCACTGAGTATTCATTTTCCTTGTCAGCCTTGTCATTCAATTCTAATTCCAATTCAGAATTTATCAAATTCAAAGTTTCAATTATCTCTCCATTATTTTTTCCAATGTCTCTCACTGTTATATTATCGAACAGTTCATGTTTATTTTTGAATTTAGATACGGGTTCAGGAATTCCCTCTGAAGCAACAATGAGAAACACCACACCACTGGAAGAAAAAATAAAAATTATTTATTACAAAAAATTTCAACCAAATTCGTTCAATTAAATCTCTATTATTTTTTATATTCAAATATTAAACAAAAACACATTAAATATATATTTAAATTACATATCTACAAAGCATATCCTATATGAATAATATAAAATTATTATTTTTTATATATTTAAATAAATAAATTCCACAAAAGTCAGCACAAAGAAATGAAAATGATACCTTAACCTATAACCTCAATATTTATCATCGAATTTCACAATGCAAAATTGTCAATAACAAACTGTAAATATTTTATTTATATTCTTTTATCCAGTACATATACATACATAATACGTATATATACACATTAATTAAATGATAAAAGAAATTAAAAATTTATAATTTAATTTAATTAACTTACCTAGATATGAAAGAAATGAGAAGGAGTGTCCAATACATACAGTGCAGCTTCATCGTGTCTCGCATAAATTCATGATTCACTCCAAAACTTGAGTTTCGTTATTATAAATTTATAACCACAGTTGTAAAATCGTTTTGTTTATATTTTTTATATTTTATTCTGGCACTCTGTAACTTTTTATTAGCGACAATTATTGGATAAACGTGGCGGGAAGAGAAGGAGAGGGACTAAACGTACACTAATATATTCTGAATATATGAAATTGACTAAATAATCTCTTATCGTCTGTATGTACTATGGATATTATATATGTATATATGTATTATATACCTAGAATTGCAAAAGCCTGACGTGGTATTACTGGAAAAAAAAACTTCCGGTCGATTGAAAAAATTATTCAATGGATTACAGGCAAATTTAATAAGGTTATGTTGCCACGGCCGTTGTCGAAAAATATCAATGAAGATATGATATTAATTATATTGAATTGCGAGTATGTATTTATCATTAACCGTGACATTTCAATCGTTTTATTGGAGCAAATGACGATTAAAAATAGTATATATTATACTTTACCGAAACAATCAGCTGATTCAATGGCGCATGCGCAGATCATTCGGCCGACATATTTAATTTATGCAAATGAATTAAATCATGTTTTGTTATAAATTACATATAAATACAATTGAATTTCATATTAGGAAATAATGTATTATGAAAATATATTTTTTTTTTATATTATCATGAAATTCAATAGAAGAATTATATTTATAGATATTTATATTATTGGAATAATAATTTCAAATATTTTTAGTACCATTAGTTCAACACCAGATGGATAATTTTTTTTTTCTTATGTTTGAAGATATATATTTTTGAGACAAAAAAGAGGGAATAAATAATTCATTTGTGGCACGTAGCCGTGTCATAATAACATTTTGTAATTTAGTAAATAAATAAAAATGGATTTAATATACAGGGCGCCATTTTTCGTACTTGAAGTACCGAATTTAAAATTAAAAAAACCATCATGGTTTGTAAAACCCAGTGCAATGGTGGTATTTGCAATTGTTCTTTTGTCATATTTTATGGTTACCGGAGGTTAGTTTCCACGTCAACAACTATTACACACTATCAAAAAAACCTAACCTATAAATTTCACAAAATGATAACCTAATAAAATAATTTCATTACAAAAAGTAAATAATGAATATTAACAATCAATTATTAATTTTTAGGTATTATTTATGACGTGATCGTTGAACCACCAAGCGTTGGATCAACAACAGATGAACATGGTCATACAAGACCGGTTAGAATGCAAAAAATTAAATCATAATTTTTAATTACACATATATATTGTTAAATTAAATTAAAATATTTTTTTTTCATATTTTTATTATTACAGGTTGCTTTTATGCCATATCGTGTTAATGGTCAATATATAATGGAGGGTTTGGCTTCAAGTTTTTTATTTACTCTAGGTGGAATTGGATTTATAATTCTTGATCAAACTCATTCACCATCAACTCCAAAACTCAATCGAATTCTTCTTATATGCGTTGGCTTTATTTGTGTTATTGTTTCCTTCATAACTTGTTGGATTTTCATGCGCATGAAGCTGCCGTGAGTATTATTTATATAATTCTAATTTATTGATAAATAAAATAAAAAAGTATCAATGTATAAATTAAATATTCCTTTATTTTTTTTAGTGGATACTTCTAGTGGTAAAACTGAAGACAATTAAATTGTCTTCAATAAATTTAGGTTCGTTTCACGACGAATTTGGTAAGCTTCCAGTCGTAATCCAACATAAAATTAATAATATAAACAGTAAAAATAAAATTTTCATCAACTACGTTTATGATACATATATTGTATAATTTTTTTTATTATGATTCCTTCTAGTGTTTGTAGATTATACAGTATGATTAATAATTGTATATTACAACAATATAAGGTCATTTTTTTAACTTGAAACACAATTATGACTAAAGTGTTAATTTAATAATATAAATCCATATTTAATTATATTTGGTAGACGATATAGATTAATTTTAAATGCTTTTTCCATCACTTCTTTTGAACAAGTGAAAAAAAAAGTTTAATAATTATAAATCCACGTTGATTAATTTATTTGAAAAATTTAATGAAGATAATTTTTTTTATTGGATATTAAATATTATCGTTGGCAGTTTTATTGCATTGTACTCTCATATTTGGTTTTTAAATTCAATTTTTAACATTTTACGAATTAAAAATGCAAAGTCGAAAATTTTTCGGAATTTGAAAATTTAAAAGTATTTTTTAAAAACCAGAAACAAAAATGTCAATAGGCCGATTTATAAAAGTTTATCATGTTACAGATATAAAAATTTATACTCAAACACTGATAACTGCTTTATATTACTATAAAAATGCTGAAAATAATTTGGAAATTGTGGAATATTTCTGTAGGCTCTAATTCAATATTTCATTGCGCGTTTCAATGATTATTAAATAATGAGATATTTTCAGTCTTTTGTTGACAATATCGTAACTAATTTGTATTTTTTTCTTCTGTCCATTCATTCTCATAAATTAATTCGGAATGTTCTGAAATGAAAGAAAAAATTAATTTCTCAAAGTTAAAACAAATTTTAAAACAACTTAATACATACATGTATATTTAATTAATTAATTTATATTATTGTGAATGATATTTACTTGGAGAAATCGCTGCTTTTTTCAATAATATGTTCAAATTCAGCAAAACTCAATGCACCATCGTCATCAAGATCAGCTTCTTCAAGGAGATATTGAAGCAAACGTTGCATTTCACCTTCACTTAATCTTTGCGGTGCTGTTAATCGATCAATAACTTGTCTCAAGTCACCCACACCAAGCATATCATCACCATCAAAATCTTTAATCAACAATTCATCATTAAATTAATTAATTTATTTATTATTTATATTTATCTCAATTATTATTTCGTATAATTAAATTATTAACTTTACCAAATATTCTAAAAGCATGTTCAGCTTTGACTGCTTTTGGTGCAGCGTCACTAAACACTGACATCATATCCAAAAAATCTTCAAATGTACAATCGCCATCTTGACTAGAGCTAAAAACTTTGCAAATTCTATCGCCAAATGGATTCACACGAAGCTCTGGATATTGAAGTATTTTTGATATTGGTAATTTGGCATTTCGATTGTGGCCAACTTTCTCCGGTGCTAAAGCTTTAAATTTTTGATGTGCACTGAAAATACATTCAATATTTAAATATTAATAATAAACATAAATAAAACCAAACAAAAAAATTGTCATATTTAATTATAAACATATTAAAATTCACTTACTAAAGAACTTCTTTTTTTGTAAAATAAGTAAGGTCCTGAAAAATATTTAAAAAATTATTAATTTATTATACAAATACTGAATTATTTATAATTTTAGTATTTCAACATTATTACACTTTATCATGTCTTTATGAAATAAATTATTCTATAATGGAGCTATAATAAAATATAAATTATATCCACGACGTATTTTTAACATCCAATAAATCGATCGTTCTCATTTATTGTTATCGTTTTAAGACAACAAACGATTAATGCCACGACATTGAATCATTATCCATACGTGTCATCAAAAAAAAATATTACACCAAAATATTCTTTACTCCACATTAAAGTATAAAAAAAAAAATGAAATATCAATCAGAAAAATCAAATTAAATTAATTAATAAATAACAAAACAAATATGTAAACAACTGCATATTACATGATGTAATTCACCTGATAATCCTGCAATTCCTCTTCAGTAAATTGACTTCGTGCTGCTCCCATTTCTCCTGTTATCAATAAGCAAAAATATTATTATCAATTATTTTATACATATATTAATTATTAAACAAATTAAATGTAAAATAGATCAATGTAGCATGTACAAGCAAGACACTATCACTAACTAGAATAACACAGTCGCACTCAATTCCACCTTAAAAGAATGTTCACCCCAAAAATCAAAACTTCTCCAATGACATGCGCAACATATGAAATCTCTCTTTACAATTTTAAGCTCGCACAAAATTAAATTGATTGCAACACACAACTGCAATGTGGTTAATGCAAATATATATATATAAATAAACTTATACATTTATATAAAAATAAAGGATTAGATAAAAAAAAAAATCCAAGCTTAATTAAAGTTGAGAAAAAATTATAAAAATTTGCATATGAAATACTAATTGTTATTTTGACCAATTTAAATTTATAAAAAGATTCAATATTGTTATTTATATTATTTATATTGTTTATAATTAAATTATATTATTTGTTTATGATAGTGAATTAATTTTCTATAATGATAAATTTTAATTTTCACCGCGATTTCTTTAGATTAATTTAATACTTGACGATTGGTTAAGAATATTCTTAGTGCACATGCGATATATAATTTAAACTTGAAAATTTATCTTAAGTCTTTTATGTATTGTGAAAGGTATATGAGCGCTTGCGCACTCTTTATCAAACGTTATCAGTGATATAAATTAACATATAATGTATCATGCATTGTAATTATGTGTATGTACAATTTTATAATTTTAATTTTATAATATTTCTATTGTCACTTGTTGAGTTGAATCATCGAAACGAAATGGTATTTAATTTTATAGAAAATACAAATTTCTATAAAGACTTAGGAAAATATTTTTTTAATGTATTCTAATTTTATAATTGATGAATCAAAGTTCATATTGTAGTGTTAATTTAAAGTGCATAAGAATTTATCATATTACAATTTAATAAATGTAAATAATTCTATGGTTAATAAATTTTTTTAACTGTACAAAATATTAATTGTAATAAAAATGGATTATAAAGAAGAAATTGAAATGAATTCAAGGTCAGTAAATTAAATTATATAAACTTTTTTTTATAATATTTTTTTCTACACAATGGAATAATTATTTTAGAAATCTTCTTCCCGACAAGTCAGAGATAAAAAAACATTATGAACCAGCTTGGCATGATATATTACCTCAAGTATGTAGATGATAAAAAAACTTTTAAATATAAAATAATATTTATAGCTTTTATAATTCAATTTTGATAACAAATATATATTATAAATTAAAAGATTATTGCGAGCTGCATTTCATTTGGAATTGTTATTCAAGCTGGAGTTAACATGGCATATAGTACAGTATTAATTGATGGTTTGTCATCAAATAAAAGCGATATTGCTATTGACACAACGCAAACAGCATGGATAAGTTAGTTTGAAATAATTGGAAATAAATTTTTTTAAATTACACAAATAATTAATATAAATTAAAAAAATTATTACAGCAAGTCTTGTTACTCTATCAACACCAATTGGATCTTTAATAGCAGGTCCATTGATGGATAATTATGGTAGAAAAACACTTTGTATTGCCACATGTTTACCAATAATTTTATCATGGATTTTTCTTTCATTTACAAAATCAATATTAATTATTTTTATTGCAAGAATATTAGGTGGTTTTGCTTCAGGTTTGACCACTGTTAGTCTTGTTTACACAATGGAAATATCACATCCACGTATAAGAGGAATGTTACTCTGTGTTAATTCAATAGCTGTTGCATTCGGTATACTTTTATCATGTCTACTCGCATTATTTTTAAACTGGCGAGAAATGGCAATGTTTTTCATTGCATTAAATATTCTTATATTCTTTGCATTAATTTTCATAATACCTGAGAGTCCATATTGGCTTGTTTATTTTGGAAATGACAATCATGACGTACGTGATAAGAAAATTCATAAGAGCCTTAAATTTCTTAATCCAAAACCAATGGTAATTATTAATTTATAAAAATAATTCTTCAAAGTTATTTTGATTCCTTTTTTTTTTTCCTCCTGCTGAAAAATATATTAATTTATTAATATTTATTATCAAATTGACAGATTTACGAGCAGGAATATTCAAGAATCCAGGAAATAAATTGTTCGAGACAACAAAACAAAGCAAAAAATATTTGTGATATTTTTAAAAATGAAAATTGGAAAATTATGACAACGCCCAATGTCTACAAACCATTAATACTTCTTATAATAATTATTCTTGCTCAACAATTATCTGGTACTTACGTTGTAATATTCTATGCGATATCAATATTTCGTAACGTAGGCGGTAAATTTAATAATGGATTAAATGAATACGGCGCATTATTGTTGTTAGGTATTATAAGATTTGTCACAAGTATTATAACAGCATTTTTAAGTCGCAGTATTGGTCGTCGAACACTTTGTATTGTCAGCGGTATTGGAATGGCTATATCCATGTTTATCGCTACTATTTATTTATACACAATGTTGATAATAGATAATAATAATCAACTTATGATAATTTTGACAGAACATAAATGGATATTATTATGTGTTATATTATTTTATGTATTTACAAGTTCATTTGGTTTTGCTGTTATTCCATGGACATTAATCGGTGAATTATTACCAATTTCATTTAGAGGAATTGGCGGTGGATTTATGGTATCATTTGCATACATTGTTATGTTCATTGTTGTTCAAAATTATCCAAATGCAATTGTAACTTTAGGTCCAGAGAATATATTTTTATTCTTTGGAATTATGTCATTGATTGGTACAATTGTAATTTATTATTTCTTGCCAGAAACACTCGGAAAAAGTTTGACTGAGATTGAAAAATATTTTTCTACTAATAAATACTTGGAAATTATTCGTAATAATAATAGTATTAATAGTAATTAAAAAATTAATAATGATAATTGTTTATAATTGCTATAACAAATTAAGATATAAAAATATTTTAGAAATAAAATTTATTTTTTACTGATAAATATACAATTTTTTTATTTACGCGATATTATGTGAATATTTTCATCAAATTATTTACAAATAGAATATTAATGTAAATGTATTGTTTATTAATCGCAAATAATTTATCAAGTTTTATATTATTTGATTTATATCGTTCAGATGTAATTAAAAATGAACAATAATTTTTTTCGTCAGAATTTAATAAAAAATAAATTAATCTATTGATGAATTTTATAATATAGATCATTTAGAATACTATGCCATGAAATAATTTTTACTCTGGTTGATTTTCAGTTTGTTCACTGGAATTTGCTTTCGACAATGCTTCATTAACATGTTTATAACATGCTAATGATAATACATCTGACCAAATAGATTTTTTTAATAAAACATAATCGCTATTAATATATTCAACTGATTCACGTAATTTATGCCATTGCTCTTTTGTTATAATTAAATCATAAGTATCTAAATCAACTTTATCTAGTGCAACATAATCAATATAATCTTCATCGCTATCATCAGTTTCTCCTTTAAATTTGGCTTTTGGTTGAATTACCGGCAAATCAATGCCCATATTTTTGCGTGCTATTGACAATAATTGTCGTCTATTTTGTCGTACATTAACATAAACTGAATGGGATGACCATTTACCATTCAAAGCTTTGCTCATTTCATGCCAAACTTTAGACGAATATGGCGGAAGTTCATTTGTTGTAAAATATGGCATAAATTGTTCAACAACAACTAATGCCTCTTCTAATGTTACAAATGCCCTACGTGGCATTGTTATAAACTGTAAAATATAATATTTAATACAATAAACATCAACAAAGTATGTAATATTTAATGAAGCAAGTGTTTATAGACTAAAACTTTACTTACTTTCGTGACGACTTTAGATGAGAGAAAAAATTGTATAAATTATTGTTGATGAAGTAAATGTTATTAATTAATAACAAACAAACGACATACTATCACTCTCAATGTCTTACAGTGAATTTACATTAATAATTGAAAATATTTAGACGTGGAAATATCAAAAGTGTTTATTATTAACTGTGGAATGTTGGGAATGGACTTGTCCGTTTTTTTTTCACACGTATATTTTTTGACCATGAATTATATTAATTAAGGATATTATAGGAAGAGATGAACAATTGTACCGAATAATTTAGTTATATCTACATTATTGCCATCTGTAGTATGAAATTTATTTTAATCTTTGGTTCTTTTTCTCCGGTGTTCTAGCGAAGAAATTGTTCATAACCTCAATTTTTAAATTCCGCACCGCCATCATGAAAATTTTTTCGGCAACTCTTGGAACTACTGCGCATCTTTAATTATTAATAATTCTGTGAAAACTTGAATAAAATAAAAAACAATTTATGAAGAGATATTTTTCGTGTTTGGTGAGTTATATTTAAATTTAAAAATTAATAAATTAATTATTATTAAACATTAAATCTAATTGGAATTCCATTTTTATTTAACATTGAATTAAAAAATATTATCAATTGGTCAAAAATTATTTTTATTTAATTTTTTCTTTTCTTTGTTCAAATTGAATAAATAATTTATGATATAATTGCACTTAGAATATCTACGCTGTTAATAATTATTAATTTTTTTTCTTTTAACTTATACTAATTCATTCATTCATTTATTCAATTTCCTAATCAGTCGAGTGAGAATGAAAAGAGAAAAATTGATATGATTATTGTCCGATTTCTCTCTTTTATTTCAAGATATTATTCTATCTCATATAGAATTAATTAATCAATGGTACGATGAAAAAATATATACTAATGAAACAATAATAATTAATTCATATTCAAAATAAAATTAATATTTCATAATGGCTGAAATGTGACATATACATGCACAATAAATCACCATAATCAACCATAAACAATTCAAGATAAATAACAATTGCTTTAAAACAAAATTAATTATATCACATTAATTGTGATAAATTCAAATGATCGAGAATAAAAAAGAACAGAAAGACTTCAAGAAGTACAACATTTTTAGAAGCCAAAAAAGATGTTTCAAACAAATTAAAACCCGACATCAAACAATAATTAAGAAAAATTATTAATAATAATAATAATAATGATAATAAATTTTAATTGTGATGTAAAAAAAAAAAAAATTTTTTTTCATTCAGGATCACCAACATTAATTTGAATTCCTGAATTAACTAATTCCTCTTCTAAAATTTCTTCTTCCTCAAGCAAAAAATCTTCATGAACTTCCTCTTCACGTGCAGGCTCTGGCGGCAATAATATATCTGGATCATGCACTTTCAAATGATCTTTCAATGCAAAAGCACGACCATACGAAGCACCACAAATAATACAACTAAATTTTAAATTATTGTCCTTTTTGTGCGTTTGTATATGTGCACGCGCCGCATAAAGCGATGCAAATGGTCGTGAACATTCTGTACAACGAAATGGTTTTGTATGACTATTTTTATGTCCCGCCAATTGCACACGAGTCTTAAATGTTTTTGGACAATACGGACATGTGTAAGCACGTTCATCACCATGTGTTAACAAATGATGATTATAAACCGATGATGCTTTAAATCTTTTGCCACAATGTTGACACTGATATGGTCGCACACCCGTATGAGTTCTCATATGTAATGTTAAACAATACGAAACCCTAAATGTCTTTCCGCAAACCTAGAAAATAATAAAAAAAAATTAATTCCAATAATTAATTAATTAATTAAATATTAAACAAATATCGTAATTTATTTACTTCACAAGCATGAGGTTTTTCTCCTGTATGAATTCGCTCGTGTTTAACTTTTTCATGTGGTCTTGTAAATCTTCTACCGCAATGCTGACATTGATAAGGTTTCGCCGTATCAATTGTATCTGCAACTTCATTAGTAATTGTTGTATTACCACTGGTATTAATTATCCCAGGTGGGGTTGGTGAAGGTGATGGTGGATTAATTGATAATTGTATCAGCTGCTGCTGCTGCTGTTGTTGTTGTGTTTGATTTCCCTGTAAATTTTGATTATTTTGCACACCCAATTCAGGATGAACTGCCGCGTGCATTGCTAAACTATCAGCAGAATCAAATTTACGATTACACACTGCGCACGTTACTGAATCACCGGCGTGCAATGACATATGTGCTTTACGATAAAATACCGATAAACTTTTACCACACTCCTGACAGGTAAATCGTGAATTATTTGTGCCTTCCGGTGCGTCTACATGTCGTGCACGTACTGGCGCGTGCATACGCGAATGTAAACGTAAACTTTTATGAGTTGCAAATTCAGTACCGCAAACTTTACATGTAAATGATTTTTGACCGTCAATTGTTCCCTCAATATCATGAGTTTTAATATGTAACTGTAATGCTTTAGCTGTTGCAAATGCCTGCTCACAATTGTCACATTGATTACTACCATTGACACACACATGAGTTCTAAATTCGCCTAGACGTGGAAATTGTTCTAAACACTGATTACAACGATACATTCGTTGTGGTGTTGATTCATTGCGCGTTCGTGTTTTAATTCCTTCGGCGTTGGAAAAAAATTTTTCAATCATTGGCGCTTGTTTTATCGTATTTTGTGATGAATTATTTCCTGTATTTGGATCCCAAAATCGTTCTATTTGTACGACTTTACGTGTATAAAGACGACCCTCGGCGTCAATACACTCTTCAGTGCGTAATGTATTCATTGGTCGACGTTGTCGTGAACGCGTTACTGGTCCTGGAATTTCGGCTTTGGGTGATAATTGTGGTAATTGTTCTTCTACAGTATCATTTGCCATTTCCAACACAACTTCTTGATCATCATGATACATATTTATGTGATCTAATACGGAATTAAAGCTCATTTTACAGCTGCTGCAATTGTAAACCGTTGTTGAATCAATCTGAAAATTGATATAAAATTAATAAATTGTTTTTACTAGTTAAGATTATTTGTTTATTTTATTATATAATATGGAGAATGGTTGGTTAATTATTGTGAGTGGTTAGGAAACGGGATTTTGTGGTTAATTTGGTTGAATATTGATCAAACATTGAAAGTAAAAATCCCGTTACCTCATCTCCAGTTACCTCACAGAGCTCCTGTTTAACTTTCATTAATTCTTCTTCACCAATTTCTTCATCGTGATGATTTAATTCAATTAAATTCTCTTCTGTCTCTAAGAAATTCGTCGAATCATCTGGTATCAATTCTAAGACACTTTTTTCCTCATTCATTAGAGAATCGGGAATACTTATTACCGGTGCTTGTTCTAAATTATCATTCTCACATTTTAAATGTTTCATTCTTAAATTATTGCAGTCATGTTGAGTTAAATCAGCAGATGACATATCATTTTCTGACAAGTTTTCAGATATATTCCTTCTCTCAACTACTTTTATTTCACCTGAAATGATTTTTAAAAATTATTATTCTCTTTAATTATTTATTTTTCGTTGTAAAATAATTTTATTAATCATTTTTTTTTTTACCATGTTCATCCACTTCTATCGTTCGTGGACCATTAACAATCATAATTCCTCGATTGTCGACTGTTGCCAGGAAATTTTCATTAATTTCTTCGACATTGGTATCCTAGAAAATATCAATTTTTGTTTTTGTTTTTCTTTCAATTATTTTTTTTTTCTTTTTTTTTTTTTTTTTCATTCTGTTTCTTCACGATGGTGAAGAATTATTTGACAAATTTAAAATTTAGATAGTTTTTATATACTGTACCATTAATACTTCATCGTCAGTAACTTTAAAATCTTCGGAGCCATTTTGTTGCTCTTGACCACATTTATCAAGATGTTGAATTAATGCAGTAACTGAATCTGTTCGTTGTGAACAACTGGGACAATATAAATTATCTGTCATACTTAATAAATGATATTTCAACGATTGTGAATTGTTGAATGTTTCCCCACAACACATGGGACACACGAGAATCGATGAACCCATAATAATTTGATTTATTTTCACATAAATCTGTAATTATTTTCTTTCAATATTCCGGTTAATTAAATATTTATTCTCGAAACAAATTTATTGAATTATCAAAATTTACTGTTTGATATTATCCATGGCAAAAGAAAAAAAAATATAATAATAAAAAATAGGATAAAATCTGAACGCTCAAATTAAACCTAACCTTTAATATGTTTGATAAATTTCTTCACACAATACTTCATATATGAATTATCTATGAAAATAGTTTATAATAATATTTATTATTACAAATTTTCACGCGAATAATTAATTTGTTTCAACGTTTTTTAAAATATTTGTTATTTTTTCAATTGTATTTGACGTTGACGGTCGCGCGGGCAATTTGTCTTGAATCGACCAAAGACGAACTTCAGCTCAAACAAATGCCATCAAATCCGATATGCACAATAAACAAACATGAAGTTAGGGTGAAATAATAATAAGTGAAACACGAAGTCGGCCATTGCTCGAAAAACATTTTTTGGACTGTGTGAAATAATCTCGAGAGAGGCGGTAGTGTCGTCATCACTACGTTAAACAAGCATATGTAAATACTCGTACAATTTATTCAACAGCATCTATTATTCAAAAATAAAAAATAAAAGTAACAATTATGCGAAATCATAAATTATAATGTTAATATTATTTATTTAAAGTTATGAAATACAAATTGCAATTACAATTTATGTGATTGGCCCGTTGAAATAGCTTACACTAGTAAGTACACGGTACATATTTATTTTCTTACACCTTTCTCATGTATTTAACTATATTACACACGGGATTGGTCAGTTGGCTAATGCAACCAATCCTCAGAGCCAATGGAGAAGCAGAAAATGAAAGAATGAGATACAGGATTGGATACCGTGGAAAGTCGAAAGTTACGGATATTAACACTTTAAATAAGATGATTTGCATCTGAAAGTCAAAATATCAAATGAAAAATTCATACAAAATTATAAATTAACAAGAAAAAAAAAAAGACACCTCAAGTTCTACAGGTTAATTCCATAAATATAAATTAAATCATTAATTTTTTTTCATAAATTTCATTAATTCAAACAAATTTATTATTTGAATTTTCAAAACTCAGTAATTCATTTTATAACCTCAAAATCACCTAATAGGATATAACAGTTGCCTTATTGATCAACTAAGCACTCAAAACGAATCTTAAGTTTTTTTTCACCTTTTTTTTGTATAATTAATTTTATGTTGATAATTTCTGATAAAAAAATTGTTTGAGATTCACCATGTATTGGTCACATCACCATTTAAATTTGGCGAATCTCTGAATATATGGATATGATGGAAAAGGAATTTATGTATCAACATTTTGGTAATTATCCAACTATATATTTTGATTTCACTAGAGTGAAAGGAAATACTTCGATGTCATGAAATATGAATCATTATAATGTCTGGCTTACTATTCTTATCCGAAATTTTGTACGATCACTACGGTACACAAGCATTTGTATTCATAGATTAATTTGACGTCCCCGTAAATGCAATGGTGTAAATAGAATGTCTATTTTTCTTTAATAAATTTAATGTTCCCCTCAGGGTGACATAGTCACATAGTCACATAGTTTCGTTCCTCTCACTTCATTCTTTCAATTTTAGTCAATCTTTTTCTGCGGCTGCAGCCGACTTTACGTTAGAAGTACCCGCATTCGCACTCGATTGTGGGGCAAACTGCAGAAAACCCACAATAGGGTACAGCCGACCACTCACACTCCCCGTATGAGATGGCCTCCCGCTTTACAGAGCTGCAAACAACCCTTACTAAATCAGCTCTGCAATCGGTGCTTTTTTCAACCTGACATAGATTGGTCCTACGAGGCTCAATATTTTTCTTTCGAAAAATATTTTGCGCTCTGCCGGGATTCGAACCCGAGCCGTCCGGGTGGTAGACTTTCGTTTTAACCACTCGACCGACCGACCAACTGCTATTATCTGTTATACAATATGTAATAACTAAGGAATTTACTAAATATTGGGGCTGCTGGTATTCCCGATGGAATGAATGAGATCATAAGTAAGATTTGCATCTGAAAGTCAAAATATCAAATGAAATATTCATTCAAAATTATAAGAAGAATATAAATTAATAAGAAAAAAAAGACACCTCAAGTTCTTTAATTTCATAAATATAAATTAAATCATTGATTGTTTTTCTTCAATTTCATTAATTGAAACAAATTTATTATTTGAATTTTCAAAACTCAGCAATTCATTTCATAACCTCAAAATCACCCAATAGGATATAACAGTTGCCTAATTGATCAACTAAGCGCTCAAAACGAATCTTGATATTTTTTTTTTCATCTCATTCATAATTAATTTATTTATTTATAATAAACTTACTTACATTAATATATCAAATTATAATCAACAAATAATTATTCTGTATGTTCATGTTGTGCATTACTTTCTCGCCACGTATTTTGCACTAATTCAACAAATTGTTTCCACCATTGTGACTGAAGAGTAAAATAAATAGCGCAAGCAGCAATAAATATCCATGATAATACTAAACAATAATCAGTTTCATTAGATGGTGTGCTTGGTATTGGTCCACTGAAATCTGCGGATGTAACATAAAGCGAACTATTAGGCTCTAGTGCTGTATAATCAGTAACAAATCGTGCAAATGATTCCAAAGTATAAGATGTATCGTTAAATTTAATCAATGGCTTTCCATTATAGACAAACATCAAAGTTGGAACACCAACAATTCCAAACTGCATATTAAAACTGAAACAATTAATAAATACAATAATTTAAACATACAATCTTTGATGAATTAATTTTTCCTTGATTTAATTAATTTTTAGTAATTACTTTTGATATTTAGATGCATCAATGGCAACTGCTTTAATATGTGGAAAGAATTTTGGTAGCGCATTGAAGTGTGGAGCAGCTTGACTACTAAAAACACACCATCGTGAATAAAATAATACCAAAACACAAGTGCGAGGATTTATTTTGCCATCTTTTCTTATTTCAGATCGATTTGCTGGTGTTGGTTCAGTAATTAAAAGTTCCATTAGTCTCGTTGCATTAACAATCTTAAAGAAAATAATTAATATTATTATTCCTGATATAATATATAGATTTGAGGTTAAAAAAAATTATAATGATTTCAATCGTTGAATCTGATTTACATTTATGTTTTAATTTAAATTTTTGAGGTTAACCAGGTTACTTTTATATTATTTTATCATTCAGACCATTCTCACCTCAACTGTACCGTAAATTTTATCAGTGAGACAATTGCTATAAATTCTATAAGCTGCGTCTGTTCGATTTGGTTCTGCTACAGTTGCATTAGTTTTTGTCTCCACCAACGTTTTGTTTTCATCGTCATTTTCTTCAAGTACGATATTTTCAGTGTCTAATAAATTTTTTTCCGATGCTGTCTCATCGGATTTTGTTTCATTATTATCATTAATTGTTAAAGAACTGATGGAATCGTTCTCGTCAATTACAATTGCTTCTGATAATTCTTCATTTATTAATCCTGGAATTGGCAAAATACAAACTGTGGAAAAATTAATAAATTATTTCATATTAAATTTAATTCTATTGAATGACAATAATTATGAATTTTTTACAAACCTAATAAAATAATTATAAATAAATTTACAAACAGTTTTGGAGTGGTCATTATATAACCTCAAATTTACACTTTATTTATGTCAGATGAAACAGGAAATAAATTATTGGAATTATTTAAAGCTAAAATGAACATTTAATTGTAATCATTAGAAATATTTTTAACAGAATAAAATTTCGTTAATTAATTACACACAATTAAATTCACAATTTATCTTTTATTTCTTCCATCTTTATTTATGTTTATTATTTTCACTCTCGCATAAGTGGCGCCCTCGGAGATTTAACCGCGGGAAATTTCTTTTTGAAATGAATATTACAAATATTTGAGATGGAAACAAAATTGTTTATATCAATTGGAAAAAAAGATTATAATATTTATAAATTCAATGATGCTGGCATAGATTCTGGTTTTCCATTAATAACTGCTAGAATATTATTAGCAGTCATTATTGCCATTTTTTCTCTTACTTCAGTTGAAGCACTTCCAATGTGTGGCAACAAAACTGCAAAAAGTCAAATTAAATAATTAAATTAAAATCATTTATTCATTGAATATTTATTTGAATAAAAAAAAAATCACTTTACCACAATTGTCAAGCTTTAAAAGCTCATGATCCAGTGGAATTGGTTCTGGTGTCATGACATCAAGTCCAGCAGCACGAATGCTTTTACTTTTTAAAGCTTCAATAAGTGCAAATTGATCAACAATTTCTCCACGACTAACATTTATAAATATTGCATTTTTTTTCATTTTCTTAAATGCATCGCGATCAAACATTCCACGTGTCTCTGGTGTCATAGCAATGGTGACAATAATAAAATCACTTTGTGATAATAAATCATTTAATGATACTCGTATTCCATTGAATGTTTTTGCTGCAGCTTTTTCATTTCTACTCGTGTAAAGAATTTTTTCTACACGAAATGGCTTTAGATATTCAGCGACACGTGTTCCAATTCGTCCAAGACCAACAATTCCAACTGTAGAACCAGCTAATCCTGGTCCACACATCCATAATGGAGACCATGAAGTCCATTTTCCCCTAAAAAAAAATTATTATTGATTTTTATTTCAATTATTTCTGAATTTAATACTTAATTATTTGTTTATTGATTAATTTAATCAATTATTTACGCTCTTAATGCATGTTCAGCTTCAATTATTCTTCTGGATGTTGATAAAAGTAATGCAACAGCCAATTCTGATGTAGCATCAGTCAAAATATCAGGTGTATAACCTACATGTATATTTCGTGATTTAATAGCATTCAAATCTAAATGATCTAAACCCACAGACATTGTGGCAATTACTTTTAATTGTGAACCTGCTGCTGATAATATTTCCTCATCGATTTTATCAGTTAGCAGACAAAATACACCGTCAACATCCACAATTTTTGATAGCAATTCTGATCGAGGAATTGGAGTTGTCTCATTCCAAACAATTAAATCACATCTGGAAACAAAAATTAATACATTTAATTTTTTTCTTAAAGAAACTAATGAATATTAATAATTCTTAATAATTACTGTTCTTGAAGCAGAGATAGTCCAGCTGATGGAATGTCTCCTCGAGTGATTAAAACTTTTGAACGAGGCATTTTATTTGTCATTGTAACAATACTTCTAAAATCACAAATGTATTTTGGAATCACTTTTTTTCTCGTTGCATTAAATATCGATATAATTTTACTACTGAAACAAAGAGAAATTTTATTAAATACTCTCATTGCAAATTTAATCAGTACAAACAATATTTCTTATCCAATTTTCTTTTTTTCATTATAATTATATTTTTTTTCGTCATCCTAACCTCAAAATCAACAATTGAAAGACAATGACAAAAGTACTGAATAAATTCAACGCATAAAATTCTTCGAGTAAATAATAAATAGAATTTAAACTATAATTAATTATTTCAAATGATAGACAATTGTTTATTTTTTATTTTACTTAGTACAAAAATATTTCCATGTATATTTTATAGCACAATATCAATATTTCACTGCGCACTATTATCAATGAATAAATTAATTGATTAACTGTCAGCAAAACAGTGAAAATAAATGATTAAATATCATTTCTGTATTAATAACTGTTTGAATAAAGTAATATAATTATTTATAAATATTTTTTTCCGCTGCCCAGAGTGTATTTTTCATTAACATAGCAACAGTCATGGGTCCAACACCACCTGGTACAGGTGTAATAAATCCTGCAATAGTTTTCACCTCATCATAATCAACATCACCAACTATTTTTGTTTTCCCATCACCAATATCTACTCTAGTAATTCCAACATCAATAACACAAGCACCAGGCTTAATCATATCCTTAGTAACAAGTCCTGGTACACCAGTGGCAGACACCAAAACATCAGCAAGTCTTGATAATTTAATTAATTCCTCCCTGGGTGTATGAATATGACAAATTGTCGTTGTCATATCCAACGCTCTCGTATCACCTATCAAATAAGAAAATAAAAATAAACAATTCTCTTACAGCAAATTTAAAATGTGGAATAATTTATTATCAATTACCTTTTCCATTAGCATGAAGTAATAAAGCTGTTGGTAAACCAACATGTTTGGAACGTCCAATGACAACAGCATTACGTCCAATAGTTTTAATTCCTGATCGCAATATTAATTCACGAACAGCCAAAGCAGTTGCTGGAACAAAACCCTCACTGTCTGTACTTAATTTACCAAGATTCTCCGAATGAAAACCATCAACGTCTTTGCTTGGCCAAACAGTATGACAAGCCTCTTTCTCATCCAATCCTTTTGGCAATGGCAATTGAACTAACACACCATCAACATCCGAATCATTATTTAATCTCTGAATTTCTTTAATTAAATCCTGTTGTTTAATATTGGCATTAAGAAGAATTGTCTCTGCATGAATTCCAATTGAACTGGCAGCTTTAACTTTTCTTCCAACATAAACCTCACTGGCTGGATCATTACCAACGAGAATTGCTGTTAATCTAGGTCTTTTTTTACCTGATGCCACCCACAAATCAACAGAATTCTTCAATTCCTCTTTGATCTCTTGGGCTATTTTTTTACCACTTATCACAATGGCTTCTCGTCTGTAATTTACAATAAAAATTTCTTCAATTTCAAAGTAATATGACTCGGAATTAAAAATTATTCATTAAAAAATTTTTAGCACAACCGAATTAAATTCTGTGAAATAATTAGATTTGTAATATTAATACTTTTACTCACTGTGTGTTAGAAATGTGAAATTGACGATGGGAAGATAAGTATCCAACATTTCTTGCAATCCTGAAGATAATCATGACACTATTGAAGCTAAAAAAAAATATCAATGAAGCAATGTGTTTATTTAGACGTGTTGGGAATGTTCAGCTGGAATATATTGATTGATTAAAATATGATACAGCTCTGATGTGTATTAATGTTGCTTGAGTGACCTGAGAATATAAATATCATATGATCTACAAATTAAAAGTAAGACAGGTCTACTGAAATGAGTTTAATCATCAACTTTCTAAACGAGGAACTTTTATATCTTATTATTTTCCCCTATTTATTTTTGTTATTCCATTTCTTTGATATCAATTTTATATATTGCAGGAATACATAGGATGAAGAAATATTCTGTTATTGTAAATGATGAAATAAATAACACATCTTCATAACTAATAGACGTATATCATAAATATACATTTATTATTCATTAATATTTTAATAATAAAATAAATTTATCTATTCATAACCTTAAAACAATTTTCAACATAACCTTAAAACAAATATCAATCCATTTGATTGTTTATTTATTATTATCCATTGTTATATGGTTAATACACGTAATTATTATCGTATACAGTTTTAATCTAACAATAAAAAAATTATCTATAATAAATATTTAATTCACAACATTCCGGTATTATTCTATCTATTTTATCGACATCATAGTCGATAATATAGGGATTTTATTTATCATTTCAAATAATTCCAGCTTGAATTAAATTGAATTTAATTACCCCATTAGCCAAGTGCATGCACCGATCATGCACGGTGCATGCACCTAGTGCATTCTCATGTAAATCCCTGTATAGCCTTTGGTGGAGTGCACCAAATGCTATTGGGGTAATTATAATTTAATTAATAAAATTCAATATACAATTATCAACTTCTCATAATAGAAGGCGATATATAATTCAATGTTTTACTATCTTTTTTGCTTTTATTGCCTCTTAATGGCAATGCTGGCAAAATAAATCCTTTACTGTTGGATAAAGATATGCCTTTTTGATCCAATCTTCTGATGTAGGTCATTGTATTCGGTGGAATTATTGGCACTGAACCTACACAAAGAGTTTGCTGTGATGTCTTTTGTCTTCTTGATATTGCTGATACATCAGACTTTTGATTAATTGTTTGATTGCTATTTATATTTGATTCTTCCTGATCTTGTTTGCTATGAAAACTTCCCAATTCTTTTATCAAATGCAATCGCCATCTGCAATAATTTGTACATCATTATTAAAACCATTACTATTATGAATAATGACAATTTATTATTTTATTTATAATAATAATTATAAATTATTATTATTTATTATAATTACTTTCCAGCACTTTCATAAGTTCGTGGTGTTTCTGCTGTATTAATTGTGTGATGTCGTTTATTTTCAATTATTCTTTTTTGAATTAAAGGATTTTGTGTACTTTCTTTATTTATATTCGCCTGTAATTCAATTCGAAATTTTTCTGCAAATCCATCCTGAATAAATAACGGATGCTGAAGTAAATTAGCACAACTTGGTCGTGTATCAGGATCCATTTTGAGACATTGTGATAAAAAATCAATTGCTGATGTTGTCCACATTGGAAATAATGCACGTAATGGTCGAATAATTTGTGAATTATTAACATTCATATCTTGATTTATATTAATTATTTTACGTGAATTTCTTGTTGGAAATATATTTGTTTTATTTATTATTGCTTGATGCTTTCCACAAAGTCTACCTAAAAATTAAAATAATAATTATATTTAAATTGTTTTAAGTACTTAATATTGTTAATTATCATTTTACCAAGAACTTTAGTGATTTCATAAAGCTGATCAACGTCACTTTCTCCAGGAAATAATGGATCTCCAGTAACCATTTCAGCATAAAGACATCCTAATGCCCAAACATCAACAGGTTTACCATATTTTGAATCACCAATCAACAATTCTGGTGCTCTATACCATCTAGTTGCAACATAACCTGTACAAGTGTCATTTGGACCAGATACAAATCGTGCAAATCCAAAATCACATAGTTTTATCACGCCATTGTGTGATACTAAAACATTTTCTGGTTTAACATCTCGATGCATAATCTGAAAAATTAATAGAATAAATAAAAATACTTTAATGAAAGCAATGAGTTATTTATTTTATTTTATTTAAATCTTCAACCAACACGTTGAACAGTCGATCTCATTCATAAACTTTACGATGAATTAAAGACATTTATGTAAAGTTTATTGAGCTCTACTCTGATGTTTTTTTATTCTGAATAAAATATATAATTTTTTTCAAATTTAAAAATGTTTAATATCAATTAATCTTACATGATTATTGTGGCAAAAATTCAGACCACGAAGAACTTGGAATATATAACGTCGTGCAATGTTTGAACCCAAACCATCAGGTGTTGCTTCAAGCTCATCAAGCACAGTATGATCCAAGTATTCAAAAACTAAATAAAATCGTCGTTTTTTACGAAATACTTCAATCATATTAACCAAATTGTCATGACGTAATTTCTGTCAAAGAAAAATACACAAAATAAATAATAAAATAAATTTATTCTTATTTTTTTTTTTATTAATAAATTAAATATATTTTATTTACCTTCAACATTCGAATTTCTCTAAATGCCATTTTACGTACATGAACGTCTTCTTCAGT
Organism: Microctonus aethiopoides; assembly: GCA_030347275.1. Lineage (NCBI taxonomy): Eukaryota > Metazoa > Arthropoda > Insecta > Hymenoptera > Braconidae > Microctonus > Microctonus aethiopoides. The sequence goes on along the minus strand of JAQQBS010001422.1, from coordinate 24,717,488 downwards.
TTCTAAAAATTTTTTTATCGCAACTATTTGTCCAGTTTCACGATGTCTACATTTCATCACAATACCATAACTACCTTCGCCCACAACTTCAATATTTTCATATTTGTCCATTGTGATAATAAAAATACAAATTAATCCTCAACATTTGAACAATCATTAACTCACTTTTATTAATAATAATTCAACCAATCACATGAAAATAATTATTCAACTCCAACTTTATTCACCAATATCAAATACATAATTTTGAAGCACGTCACTCGACAAGTTGGAACTTGACTAATAATAAAACTATAGAATAAACCTCCACATAAAAAAAATTCTTCTATCTCTTTATATAATATTTTTTTTTTTTTTTTTCATCGATGATTATCGATCGGTATACTATGGATAATTAGTTTTGTTTCTCTGAGGTAAATGTTGGGTGGGTTACCAGGGTTTATATCAGTTGGAGGGCGGTGCAATATTCGTTGAGAAGGGGTTGCATTTGGATCCTGACACCGGGAGTTACCAGCTAAATCTTTTTAGAATATTTTCTTGGAATTATTTCAAGCATTACATATTATCATACAGTCTAATATTAAATACTTATAATAGTTATAAAATATATCAATATTATTGTAATTTATGTTGATGCAATAAATAAATTATCAAGCAGTTGTTAAATTTATTTTATTATTTATTTATTTATTTTTAAGGTTTAATAATAATTCGTAGGTGTCTGGGTCACATCAATTTTATTCTCATCGTGTTGCTCCTGACCTTTTACCTTAGAAATTATTTCCAACTTGGATTATTTGACGTTGTAAGCTCAACTTGCACGCAAAGGTCAAGCACAATAATAAATATATATATGCATATAAATTTATTTTACAACAAAAAATACAATGTTGAATAAAAATATGAAAAGAGCAAAATAATTATCTGATTCACTGATTTTATTTTTTGATATAAATTTTTTTTTGTTTTGAAAAAAAAAATTATTTGTTTACGTTTTTTTTATTTTGTTATTTATTTAAATATAGGTATATTTATTTTTGGCATGGATTGCCAGTTGGTTTTTGTTGTTCGGCAGTTACACTTTATGATGGTTAATCAATATTTATCGATTGATGTTTTATTTATAGATAGAGTTCAATGACTTCCTGTTTATAAAACGTTTATACATTTAATTTATTTATTTTTTCTTGGAGCTTTCGATTGACGCACTGTTAATTTTTATATGACAATTCTACGCTTGTGTATTATATTATTAATGACAATTGACAGAATAAAGATACTGCAGAGGAGATTTGTTTAATAAAAAGTCTAATAATTTTATGTCGTAAAATTAAATTGGAAAATATTTAACAAATTGTAAAATATTTTATTGCTGTTTACTAAGCAGTAATAAAACGATGATTGTTCTAGATAAATTTAACTATCATCTTGGGCAATCTTATTTCAAGTGAAGTAATATGAATGAGCAATATATTGTATGAATAAAAAAATTGTGTACAGTTGTGAGTTCATATTTAATCAACAGTTTGTATTATATATTTAATAAGAACAAAAACACGAGTGTGTTGCCAATTAATTCGCGACTATGTACACATTGTGCATGTGTGAATGAAGCAAAATGTTGTTCTTGGAAGATGTATTATAAATAATAAAAAAAGCTCTGGGTAAAAACAATTTTATAAAATAAAATAAAAATATTTTTGTTATTTTTTTTTGTAAATTTTCAAACTCTCTTTTTTAATTTTGTTATTTAAAAATTGTTATAACTTTGGGCGTTCTCTTTAAATTTATTTTTTATATTTAATATTTTGTGTATCTGAAGTGGAAATATTCGCTAAGCAATATGGAAAAAAAACATTTGTTCCCACTCATACGAATTAAATTCAAATATCTCAAGAACAAGCGTGGGTTCTTCAACAACAAAACTCACATATTAATAACCATAAAAAAAATAAATATTAATTTTGAAATAGATACAACACATTTTACTTAAAGTCTTCACCATTACTTTCGTATAATATCTATAGAAAAGAAAAAAATATTAATAAATTAATAATAAAGAAAAAAAAAATTTTTTTTTTTTACTTAAATTTCCCAATTTTTTATAAAAGAATATTTAATTGTATATTTAAATAAAAGGATTGAACTAATTATTATTGTATAAATTATTACAATATTAATATAAAAACATAAAAAATTTGTATTAATATTAATATTAATTAATAAATTAACAATAAAGAAAAAGAAAATTTTTTTTTTATTTAAATTTCCCAATTTTTCTTGACTCAATATTTAATTATACATTCAAATAAATCAATTAAACTAATTATTGTTAGTATAACTATTACACAATATTAATATAAAGACATAAAAAATTTGTATTAATATTAATATTAATTAATAAATTAGCAATAAAGAAAAATAAAAATTTTTATTTATTTTAATTTCTAAATTTTTCATGAAAAATTATTTAATTATACATTTAAATAAATCAATTAAACTAATTATTGTTAGATTAACAATCACACAATATTGATATAAAGATATAAAAAATTTATATTAATATTAATATTAACAAATAAATTAACAATAAAGAAAAAGAAAAATTTTTTTTTATTTAAATTTTCCAATTTATTCATGAAAAATTATTTAATTATCCATTCAAATAAATCAATTAAACAAATTATTATCACATCAACAATAACAATATTAATATAAAGACAAATAGAAAATATTTATTAATATTAATATTAATTAATAAATTAACAATAAAGAAAAAGAAAAATTTTTTTTTACTTAAATTATTAAATTTTTCATGAAACATTATTTAATTATCCATTCAAATAAATCAATTAAACAAATTATTATCACATAAACAATAACAATATTAATATAAAGACAAATAAAAAATATTAATTAATATTAATATTAATTAATAAATTAACAATAAAGAAAAAGAAAAATTTTTTTTTACTTAAATTATTAAATTTTTCATGAAACATTATTTAATTATCCATTCAAATAAATCAATTAAACAAATTATTATCGCATCAACAATAACAATATTAATATAAAGACAAAAAAAAAATGTCTATTAAAAATTTTAATCTTGTTTAATTATCATTCGTTCTCACCACTTTCCATCTGCTTCCTTTTCATCTCTCTTTATTTGCTTTTGCTCTTCTATTTCATTTCTCTCATCTGTGTGTATACAAGCATCCAAGAATATACACACTGTGAGTATAGTGCATGAACCAACAGAGGAGCAAAGAGGAGAGGATAGCAGGCACGTGTGTAATATACAGAGTGCGGGTTGATATATTTCCCCAGTACCATCAAGTTGTGACGAAGTTTTGCTCAAAAGTGCAGAGCAGAGGCCAACACTCGTCGGCTCCCGGCGAGTGAGCCGTATTTTTTTGATTATGAACACACATTTATTTTTATTTTTTATTACAATCCCTTAATGTGCGGGTCTATGTGTAAATAATTGTGTGATAAATTAATATTTGTTCTAAAACTTTAACTGTCATGTTGAATTAATAATTAAAAATTAATTATTATTTTTTTTCTTATAATTTTCATCATGAATTTAATAATTCCTGCAGACATTTTGACATTATGAAATGTTGTGTTATTAATTCCTTTTGTTTTGTAATATGAGGGAGATTATTAATTAGCTGTGAATGTCCAGTTATTTTTGGTGTTTATTATTTAAATAAAAAAATAAATAAAAAAGTAAATAAAAAATTTAAAAAAAATTTTTTAATAAGAAATAAATAATTAGGAAGAAAAAAAATAGGAAAAATTATGGCTGCTTGTCATCCACGTCCACCACCATCATCTCTTCAGCATCTTCAAATATCAGATGTTGGAATTAATAATAATATCAGTGTTGTTAATCAAAATCATCAAAATTCCATTCAACAAACAACACATTATCCATCGCATCTTTTAAATTGGGTTTATTTGACAATTGCTGATCAAAATTCTCAACAGAATCATGAGCAGGTGAGTCTAATAATAATTTAATATAATATAATATAATATAATAATTTTATTTATAATTATACAGCAAAAATTAATTTAATTATAATTTTTTTTTTTTTTTTTAGAATAAATTATTACCAACAATTTGGGGAAATTTTCCAACTGCTTCATCTCATCAGTCTTATTTGCACAAGAGTGCATTGAGTCCTGGTTTAGGACCATTAAGTGGTAATTTAGTTGACAGTATTGGTGACCTTGCTGAACATTTTACAGAACTTGGATTGCTTGATAAAAAACCAACAAAACGACCACCAGCTACTTATTTATGTCATTTGTGTTTCAAGAAGGGTCACTATATCAAAGATTGTCCTCAGGTATAAATTCATTAATCCTGTGTATTCTTAATTAAACACAGTAACAATAATTAAAAATAATTTTAATATTTAAAATAAAAATTGATATTAAAATTTTTTTTTTTTAAATTTTATATTTATATATCTATTTAAATTTATATTTATACATACATACATACATACATACATATAAATAAATTATATATGTAATTCAAATATATGTATGTATATATATTAAAAAAAAAAATTCTAATATTAATTTTTATTTTTTTTTAAATTAATTTTTTTTCACTTTTGGATTATTGAAAGAAATGAAAATTTTGCAATGTGAGTATGAAATAAAATATATATTTTAGATTATTAATACTGAAAATGCAGATGCCCCTGAATGTCGTTATTTTCAGAATTGCCTGGGGAGTAAGGGATATAATTTTAAAATAGTTTTTGCGTTTAAATTGTACCAACATATGCGCGCACATCTAGGAAAAAGTATTATTATCCGCTTAAAATAATATCAATTAAAATAATTATTTTTTATTATTATAATCACCTTAAAATATATGAATAAATAAAAAATAAAATAGAATTAATTTATAGAGCATGAAGAAATTTAATTAAATAAATTTTAAGTTTGTGCATTTTGAATTTAGTTTATAAAATTAAAATAACTTGAATATTTCTATTTTATTTTTTATTTCAACGCGCGCACAACACTACAGATGTAAATAATTGTAGTTATGTATATTTATATATGTGTGTGGCTGATTAAATACGACGTAGAGAGCTCGTTGAATGTATGACGTATGCTTTGAAGAACGCAAACATGTTGGGCCCACATTTATTTGTCGGTTCATTTATGTTTCAACCTCTTCCGCTTTATTTTTCTCTTTATTTTCAACTAATAAATTTATTTCACTTGTACAAACATTGAAGTTTATGTTACAAGTGATGGGGAAAATTACCCGCAGTTCAATAAATTTTTAATTATCTTTCTCTGATCATCTTTTAATTCTTTAATCGTTTAATTGGATATTAATTAATATAACAAACATTTAATTTTATATACATGTACCCGCATGGAAATAATATTATTTCGTAGATCTTTTACAATGCTGTGAAACAAAGAAATTTATTCAACACAAAAAGCAGAATAAATAAAAAAAATATATTTTTAAAAAATAATTAATTAAATAATTAATTTTTATTTAAAAACAAAAAATTAAATGCCAGTATTGATTTAGTAAATTATAAATTTTAGAAACATTTGTTATTCATTTTTTTTTTTAAGTAACTTTGAAATTATAAAATCAATTTTAATATTTTTTTATTAAATAAAAAATTAATTTGTTAATTTTATTTTTTCAATTAAAATATTTGAATAAAAAATCATTTCTAACGTTTATAAATTTTCATTTGTCACTTGTTTTATAATTAATTGTTAATGTTAACTTGTTAAATATATTTATAAATATGTACAATTAAAATTCAAATTAAATTTTAAATAACAAATTGAAAATAACTTTTAAAAAAAATTATTATTTTCACCGAGCAAAAAAATAAAATGCATTATGATAATATATATTATTCACTGTATAAACAGTTGTTTAATTAGTCCTGAGATTTCTACTATAATTCCACCCAGTGTAGTCACAATAAATTCCTTAGCAACGTTTATCCAACTCACGTCATTTGTTTTTTTATTATTTCATCACTTAAACTTCGTCTTAATATTTATAATAATCCAAAACTCTTTTGCATTCTCTTTTATAAAATGCTGCTCTATTAATATTAATAAATTTAACACCCATACATCTGTACCTAATTAACTTTTAAATTCCATTCCACAATTCAATAAATAAATAACTAATAAACTAAACAAATAAAAATAAAATTGAAATAAATGTCACTAAAATATTAAACATAAAAAAAAAATTATTAGAACCATGAAAAAAAATAGTGTGAGTGTAATATAATATTATAAATAAATAAAAGAAATTAAGAAAAACTTTGTTTGTTGTGAAATAAATTTTTTGATTTAATTATTTAAATATTTAATAATATTATTGATAAATTTTATTACAGGCACGACCAAAGGGCGAAGGTTTGACTCCATATCAAGGAAAAAAACGATGTTTTGGAGAGTATAAATGTTCGAAATGCAAACGAAAATGGATGTCTGGAAATAGTTGGGCAAACATGGGTCAACAATGTATAAAATGTCATATCAACGTTTATCCCCACAAGCAGGTGAGTCTGGGGTCATCAACATCGCTATCAACATCCCCGTCTCACGCGTTCAACTCCTTACATCGTTATGTAAGTCTTCAATTCATACCAACCCTCTATTCAATACAATAAATTTTTTTCTATACAAATGAATATCAAGAAAAAAACACAAACACATAATAATTCTCATTAAATAATTCATTAATAAATACTAAAATCTCTTGCAATTAATTCAATCAGTCATTGAGTGTCTAAAAAAAAAAAAAAAAAAAAAAAAAAAAAAAAAAAAAAAAAAAAAAAAAAAAAAAAAATAGATATAAATTAATAAATATATAATTTATTTCAATTGTTTATAATTATTTTTAGCGACCAGTGGACAAACCAGATGGTCTTGATGTTTCTGATCAGAGCAAAGTTCATCCACAGAATCTCTGCGAGAAGTGCAAACGATTGGGATATTATTGCCGGCGTGATCAGTAAAAATAAAATAAAAAGAAAAAAATATTTATAAATAATTCTTCTATTTTTTTAGAAGAAAAATATTTCGAATGGATTTTTTAAATTTAATCATCGAAATATTATTAACGTTGATTTAATTTGTTCATGTTATTTTTCTTCCTTCAGTTGATTGAATGAAAATAAGTAAGAGATAAATGAACAAAACGAAGAATTAATTAATTCAAGTTTAAATATAATATAAAAGTTAATTGAATATTATTATATGTATATTCATGTTGATGATGATGGTCATGATGAAGTGGATCCTTTTGCGTTCGTTGGTCTACCGAGATTCGCTATTTAAAGCTTCGGCTATGTTTAGAGGAAACTCCCGTGCACCCGAAACAACTTTATGTTACTCATTCTATTTATATTACTCAACTAAATATTAAAAAAAAAAGAAAAAGAAAATTAACTTTGGCTTTTTTTTTTCTTTTTTCGTGTTCTTTCTTTCTAATGTAAATTTTATTATTGATGTATCAGATGGAATTATGTCGATAATGTTTATAATATATAATTGTACTATTCAAAATTAATAGAAATAATATTTTGTCTCTTTGAAATTCAAAATTTTTATATAATTTAAAAAATTTGCGAAATTTAACAATTTGCTGTATATAAATTTCAATTGCGATTACTGATAATATTTTGTTTAAATTTTGCACACTTATTCATTTCACATGACCCTGCTTTGTTAATTTGTTTATAATAAATATTAACCCGAAAGAATTATCAACGAAAATCGTTGGAGAAAATTTTTAATAAGTAAACAAATTAAATTTAAGGTTCATTAAGGATTTATAAATATCACAAATACAATGATGTATTATTTATATATACATATGTAATAATCTATGTATATATAGAGATGTATTCGCTGAATATACAAGCCAAAGATTCAACTAAATTTTAGTTATTGATTTTACTCTTCATTAATATATATTCATCAATAATTTACTTAACGGGATATGGAAAATTAAATTTTACTGATTACGAAAAATGTCGAAAAAATAGAATAAAAAATATAAAAAAAAAAATCAATTATTAATTGCACTCGATGAGAAGTCATTTATTGATTTAAAAATTTTTTTATTTATTTTTCTGATATTAAAAAAATCCAATTCCATATCCCGTTTACAATAATTTTTGTTTCGTTTCTCATTTTGTCATTATCAATTGGAAACAATTTATATGATACAATTATACATAAGTAATATACAGTTGTCAAGGATTGGTAACGACAAAGAGGCGATCGGCTGCAGGATCTTCACTAAAATATGCAGCGGAATTGAACATTGTTGTACCAACTAATGTCGGTAACATAGTGTCTTCCGGTGGCTGGAATAAAATAATTAATTCAATAAACCAAATATAAAATTCCTTGAAAAATATAATTAATTTTATTAACGTAAAAAAAAAAAAAAAAAATACTCACTGGACTTTGACGTTTACTAGGATTAAAATGTTGTGCCTCAATAATATTTTCACCGTGCTCTTGTTGCAGTTGATTAACTTCATCTCTTGAATCTTCAACAATATTTTCATGGCACTGTTGTCCCATTAAATGCGATGGAATATCAGAATTATCTCTCGCCACATTAACAGTACGATAAAAATCAAACGATTGAGCAGTTGGTTGAACTGCAACAGGACTCGAAACACTTGGTGGCGGTTGATTAATAAGATTAATAACTTGCTGATGTTCTTTCGCCTCAATTGCAAGACTTGGTGGTATTTGTATTTCTGAATCTGCAGTAATTGACGCTGAATACACAGATAATTGTTGATCTTGATTAATCAACATCACTGAAGATGATAACTGATTGCTCGGTAATTCATTATTAACAACATTATTCGCTGGAAGAAGAACAGGAATGTTTGCAGCATGCTCTGGATTATTTTGAAGAATAGATTGTCCATAATTTTGATTTATTTCCGGCTGTAGAGCAATTGAACCTTCAAAAGACGGTTGTTCCTGCTCAACTAAACTTATCGGAGCAGTTGGCGATGTAATCGGACTAGCTGGAGCAGCAGGCGGTGGCGTTGGAAATAATTCTTCCTTTAAATTCGGCAAAAATCCATTAATAGTCCGCCACGTTGGTTCCCAAAGATTTGAACTTGGTGTCAAAACTTCTGTAGACGACATCACTAACAACATATTCTTCAATGATTCTGGAATAGCTTCAAATAACAATTCGCTATTATCAGCGTGCATATATGCGCGCATTAAATCAAGAACTGTTAGCCATAATGGAAGAAAACCCGCGAGAGTTAATAGCGGAGTGAGATGATGTAAAAATACTTTTGATAATAACATAGCAACACGTACACGTGTTTCTTCAAGTCCTATTGAATCATTGCTGGTAATTGGACTTAATAATTGTGCTAAAAGTGGAAATAAAACTTGTTCCAAACATTGTGACCATTCAACTGGTGATAATTGCGATAAATCATGGGCCAAAAGTGTACTTTGAAGATACGTTATTGCTGCAGCACGAACTGGACGTCGTGAATCACAACAAAGTCGTGCAATACCTTGTAACAATGGACGCCAAGCATGTGGCCATAATGTTACAGTTTCACTTGTTCCATTTTCCTCCGCCCACCAATGGAATATTTGTGCCGTTCGTGTATGCAATGTATGCATCAATTCTAATAATTGCAATGGACACTGCTGATAACCCGGCGTTTCATTAGCCATTTGATTTACTTTAATTCGTTTTGTTGGCGTTTGTAATACCGCTTCAGCAAACGTACGAATACATCGTATGCATAATTCAAAATTAAATGGCGTTACATGAGCGACATCGCGAACTAAAAATGTTAAACTCTCGCAGCATTTGATCAATGCAATGGAATCGTGTGGTAGAAAATCACGATCGAGGACAATTGTATCAGCGGCTACGGGCAAAGGTGCTTCAGTGCCAGTTGGTGATACTAAAACCCATTCGGGGACCGGTGATATTGGTCGTTGATCTAAAACAGATGTTGATCGAATTGTCGATTCATCTAGGACAGCATTAATTGGTTGAGGTGGTTGTTTTGGCGCTAAAGCGCCGGCACCAGCGCATTCAAGTAGACTAAATATCACACGCCAATCATCGGACGAATGAATATTCGCCGCGCCAGTTTTTAACAATTCAAATAATCCATAGCCAATTTGACGAGCAAGTGGCGGCATTGTTGCTGATGGTAAATGTGTCAGTGGCATTAATGGCGGTAATACAGTCCAAGCAAATTCTTCACCGCGCAATAAACGAATTGCTAAACGTAACATACCCACAGCAACGCGTTCTAATAAATACGGATGATTTTCACGCGCTGCTGTTGTTAATAATCCATCCATGTGTGCTAATACAATTGGCCAAATTGTCATGACACGATCACGATTTTGTATCGTTACTTCAAGCAATATTTCTAATAAAAATACTGATATTTCTTCATCATGCGAATTAACAGATACCAAAGCGCCAATAAGTGATCGTAGTGAGTCGACTTGAAGAAATTTACTCTCTTCAATTATTTGATTTAAATAACAATTAGCAATACAATCATTGGCACGTTTTTTTGCTGCTGCCTCAGCTGGATGTGGAACACGTGCCGTGTCCAATGCTATGTATGAATATAAACTAGATAATATTCCTTGGCCCTGTGCCGATGGTTTTGGTGTTGTTGGTTCACGAATTAACGAAATTTTTCCTGATGAATCTAAAAAATCCTCACCGTCTGTTAATATTTTTGGCAACAATCTTACTTTATACAATGTTTGCATACAATCAATTATATTTTTCCACGATCCACGCATTCCATTGCCATGTAAATGAGTAATTTTAAATAATGTACGCGCTGCCAATTGACAACGTCCACTTCCACCAAAATGTAATACAACTTGCTCTGGCTCGCCGCCCACTGCCAGCCCAGTGAATTTACACAACGACACAATTAACGTATCCAAATCACTAGACATACTATAATGCGCGCTAATTGCCGCGCACCAAAGAAATGTTTGTGCAACACGTCGTTGCAATGCACGATCAGGTGCTTTGTCATAAGCTCGACATAATGCACTTATTATTGGCGCCCATGCACGTTCAGCAAGTTCTTTATCAACAAATTCACCATTATTCCCAACTTTAAGATAAATACTCTCGGGTCCTTCACCCCGTCTTAACAATACTTTCCATAAATAATTTTCCTTTACCAAACCCGTTTGCTCAGCGGGCATAACAATTTCATCATTTTTAATTGAATTATAAATTTCATCTAACATATCCTGATCAAAATCCGTATTGTCATTGCAATTCTTTAAATTTTTTTTAAATTGCTCCGGTGTCATTGGATTATTTTGGCGTTTTGCCTCGCGATTGTGTTGATCAACATTTAACATTATCACTGCATACGCAAGAGTAAATACTGCGTCAGCAGAACGAAATGGACGACCATTGCTGTCGTGCCAATGTTCAGCAAATTTTTCTAATAAATGTGTTATCAATGGTGATTCACCAGGCAATCGAAATAATTCTAAATACATTCTTAATGCTTGATCCACTCGTAAATTTCTCAATTCTAATGTTTTAACAAAACTATTGAGTATATTTATATTATCTTTACGACTGATATAATCAGCAATTGCAGTTTTGTCCAACATTGGATTTTCACGTAATAATTTAGCAACACGATCGGGATCAATTTCACCTGGTGCACCAAGTAAACCGTGCTCTGCTAATTTAGCAATTCCCTGACGTGGATTTTCATTGAATTTTTTTGTTCCCATTGCTAGCCATCGTTTATTTGCCTTAGCCGTTAATAATTCATCTCGAGATGGTAAATTTGGTGATGCCGAATGTCTCGATGGTTTACATAAATCTTTGTAGCCTTTACAGCGCGCTTCAATGCCTGCAATTAACATAATAATTGCGTCTAATGATATAAATTGTATGCTGTACATACTACCCATCAATGCTGTAGCATTTTTTGATAATAATTCCATTAATTCTTCATATAAATTCGTTGAATATAATCCACAATCATAATTTAAATATAATTCTGCTGGAAATCCTGGAATTCTCCAAAGTCTTGTGATTGCTTCTAAAGCTAATTCACGCTGTTCATAACTAATTCGATTTGATTCAGAATCAACAATTTCCATTAATTTACGTAAATAATGTTCTAATTGAAATTTTAAATGTTCACGTTGTGATTCAAATAATAAAAATGCCACTTGTAAATCACCAGCGAGAATTGATAGACGTTCAGTGCTAAGTAAAATAATAATATTTCTTGATAATTCATCTTTGACTAGGGTTAAAAGTGATGGAAAATTTGCCAATGCATCCGCTGATATTTCTAATGCAACTTGAAGTAAACTCAAGCCTAAATGGATTATAACTTCGGTACTTAATTTATCCAATGGATTGCATAATGAAATAAGAAAACGAAATAATTCCCGAATGCATAGTGCACCATAAGGTGCTAATTGTTGCAGTGGAGTAAAACGCACGCCCTGTTGATTGATATATTCTTCAATATGTTGTTCATCGGTGTTTAATTTTATTTTTGGTATATTTAATTCATTTGCAATATTCGTATTTTCATCAACTGACAAATCCTCGACACTACCCAAAGGCGATTGAATTAATTCTGGACTTTTTTCACCACCAATTTGACATTCTTGATTTTCTGATGGTGATTGTGTCAATGATCCGTCAATTATTGTTGATTTTTCTGTATTTTCCATTATTTCTGATGATTTTTCTCCACATTCTTCAATAATTTGTGACTCTTGTTCATTTTTGTTCGCCTCTAAATTAGATTCTTCATTTTTTGTCGATTCTTCACATTCATTTGAATTATTTTCAGATGATTTTTCCGTTTTATTATCATCAACTTTACCTTTTTCCTCATTTTTTTCTTCCTCTGGCTTATCCGGCGTGCCCTGATCCAACGATCCCTGCATATCAACAATATTTCCCGCAGGTGTAATTGGCGTTGTTGATAAATGATCAGCGCGCACACGTTCAATTGGACTCAAAAGATCTTTTGCTTCATTATCATCAATATCATCATTATTAACTTTAATTTTTTGTTTCTGATGTGTTTTTATTTTACGACTCTTCGGTCGTGAATTTTCAATGCCATTTGTTCGCATTTTTTTCATATTTGGCAATACTCTAGTGTCATCAGCGAATTTTGGCAATCTGACAAATAAATGCTGAACCATATCACGCAAACAATGTTCAGCAGTACGTCGTAATAATTCACTTAAACGTGTTTCAGAACATATTCTAAAACAACTCAACATTATTTCGCAAATGCTCTCATCTGACAAATGATCACCGGCCGATGATAAAACAAGTGCACGAAGAACTTGAAGAATTCTCATAAGAACAACGCCATCACCTGAAGCATCAGTACCAACAAATCGTGCATGAGTTACTGCATCCGCAACTGCTTCAACACACGAACCAATTGCTGGATGTTCATGATCTAAAAAAAAAAAAAAAAAATAAGAAAACATTTCTTATTATTCACCTAGAAAGAAATAAAATTTTCCATCAATCTTGAATGAGAAAAATATCATTTACCAATCAATCCATAGCTTATTATTTTATTAACTGCTGCCAGTGCAAGACTAGTAACAGGACCAGTAGTCTCTTCTGATCGAATTATTTCTAAAAATGGAGCAAGAAATACACCAGGCTCCAATTGTGATAAATGTCTTGCATCGCTTAATGCTTCTTTCAATGTTGATAAACCTTTCATTAGTACATCTTGATCCTCATCCTGTTTAAAAATACATTATATATAACATTTGATACTAAAACAATAACAAATCCAATAAATAATATAAATATAAATTAATTTTATTCAATTATGAATAATTAAATAACAGAATATAAAAAATTGCCCAACATAACCTCAAATTTTATTGAGAGAAATTATTTAATAAGTAATTGGAGTATAAAATTTATGTGATATGATGAAAAAATATTAATTAATATTATTTTATGAATATATCTGATGAGAATGTGAACATAACCTCAAATTTTATTGAGAAAAATGGTTTAATAAGTGGCTGGAGTATAAAAATTATGTGATATGATGAAAAAATATTAATTAATATTATTTTATGAATATATCTGATGAGAATGTGAACATAACCTCAAATTTTATTGAGAAAAATGGTTTAATAAGTGGCTGGAGTATAAAAATTATGTGATATGATGAAAAAATATTAATTAATATTATTTTATGAATATACCTGATGGGAATGTGAAGACCATCGGACACCTCGTCGCATCGCCGTCATCAAGAGGCTGACCTCGTCTTCGATGACGTATAGGCCACCTCCTGGACACGATGTTCTCGCCATCCCGTTTATTTGATGTACAGATTATTATAGATAAATAAACAAATTTATATACTCATTGGAATTTTACATTATATAAATATGATTAGAAAATTAGTACAACGATCGTATTGATAATATTGCACATGAAAAATGTAAACACATATATGTATGTGAAGACAATCGACAATAATGTTGGACTTTCTATTTTTTTTTGTCTTCCTTTTTATTATTTTTCAACACGTCATATAAATGTCAGAACCAACTTCCGACACGACAGTTGTACACTTGTACCGTCGAGAGCTCTCTCTAATGTCTGTAAAACCAAATCAAAAAAATCAAATGAGATTAAATAAACTTTTTTCATATTTATTTAATGCATAATTCAAACAAATACTACAGAAAAATAAAAATTTGTACCTTTTATTAATTTATAATAAAACTTTGATGTGTTATAATTTAATTTTTGAACAGCAGGACCGGAAAAAAATAAACAAATTAATATGGAATAAAATAAAGTAGGTTTTTTGTATTTATTTTGCACTGTTTTGTATTACCTGAAATATTGTGATTAATTTTTTTATTATTTATTTATAATTGATTATTATAAAGAACTTTTATTATCCCCATCTCAACACCACAGTGAAGTTAGCTCTCGTTGAAATATACGCATGCGCAATCGCATAAGCACGAAATACGAATATTTAGATTTTTATTTCACGATTAATTAAAAAAGTTAATTCTGTAGATGATGAATAATTTAATAATCTCTGTTTATTAATTATTGATTATTGATTATTGATTTGGATTTTAAATTTACGCTTGTGATTATTATTTGTATTTTTATTGCCAGGGGTTTTAGTTGTCGATGCAACAAATGGAGAGGGCGCCACATAGCGATATTATTGGTACGCATGCGCATTCTTTCATAAAGAATTATAAATATTTTTTTTTTTTTGTAATAAAAAATATGAGGAAATTACTGGGTATAATTATCAATCTCCGATTGTGATTTTAATTAATATAAAAAACAATTGATATAATTAATAACAAAACTGCCATGATTTATCACTTATATTTTATTATTTGATTTCCTTTTCATTTTTAATTCCATTTTGTTTCTCACCCTGTAACAATATACAGTTGATTATAATAATTAAACACATTTTATATAGCATTATTGTTCATATCCTCTCATCACTTCTACCAATCGATAAATAAAACTACTAAAAATATATATTATTACAAACAACTCGTCGGATTCTAGTTACCTAAAGCCATTAAAAAGTGCGGGACTTTTAAAAACTATTTCGAAGATACCATTTTTTTTTTCATATATTTTTATTTCATTTCATATTTTCTTTTTTCTCTTTCTTTCAATCCTCGCATTATCATCAATATTTTTTCATTTCATTCACTCGCACTTAACATAATTGCATAATTATATTATTTAATTATACTCTCACTACAATTTGTTCCTCTCTATTTTATTAACAATTTATACGTTCTCTGAAAATTCCACTAATTACGCCCATATATAAATAAAAAAAAAAAAAAAGGTTTTATTTATACCTCTCAATCTAAAAAAAATTTCACTATTTATTCTTATCATTTATTTATCGCAATATTGTATTTTTTTTTTTATTTATAATATATAAATTCATCATTTATAATTGTAACGCATTTATTCTTCATTTATATTATTATAATTGATAATTTGCAAATAATAATAATAATAATAATAATAATAATAATAATAATAATAATTTTTATTTACGTATTTTTATTTATTTATTAATTAATGATTGTTAGAAAAATGTGAAGCAAAAAAATTTTCTTGATTTTATCGCGTCCATTTTCAATTAAATATTTAAAAAAAAAAAATTTTTTTTTTGTTTATTTATTTATAATTATTTTTTTTTTTTTTTTTTTT
>JAQQBS010001422.1:24658318-24670333 GCA_030347275.1 Microctonus aethiopoides | reverse complement strand
CCAATGATTTATGAAATTTCTTTTGACTTCTGAACACAATCCAGAGAAATTTTACCATCATCAATATTTATTTAGTTATTTTTTTATTTGCACATTATTTTCTTTTTAATTTAATTTAATATATTTAATGTTATATTTTGCAGTTAAAAATTGTTTATTTTTTGTTAATATATTATTTTGCAGTTGTGTGTATGTTAATCCAAAAAATTTGTGTGCAATAAATCGCGCGACGAGTGTATATATACAGTTTATGCGTGTGATCCGCCCATCTGTGTCACGCAAACGAACCTTATCAGTATACAAACTCTCATCCTGCGCGTTGCTCCCGGGGAACATTCATACGACAGGTGAAAATAAATAAAGTACCAATGTCTCATATATCACTTTGTGTACGTACCTATATGATACATGAAAAAAAATACGTGTGTGTGTGTGCAATAATGTTCTGGACACTATAGACGGGAAATTTTTTTAATAATATTTGAAAATATTTTAATTATTTTAAAAGGAATTATTTATTTTATTTATTTTATTATTTTGTTAATGATTATATTTTATTTTGTTTTGTTAGAGTATATGGAATGGCATTGGGATATTTTTATAATTTTATTAATTGTTTGTGTAATTATTAAGTAGTGAATATAGGAAAATGGTAATTTTTTTTTTATCTTTTTTGTTTTATTTATTGGTATTGATAAATGTTTAATGTATGGTTGTTAGAGTAATTTGTGGATATTTATGCTGATATTTTGTTTCATTATGTAAGAATATAGTTGCATTAATTATATATAACAAAAAATAATTGCGAATTTTAGAATTTAATATAATTATTTTATAGTTATAATTGTTTTAAGTATTACGAGTGTTGACTTTGAGCTTAAATTTTAAAGCTTTATTCACAAGTTTAACGAGGGAACCATAAAGAAAATATAAACAAATATATATAAATATTTATTCAAGTATTTATAATAAATATCAAACAAATTTAAAATTTTTTTCCAATTGTTTATTAAAATAAATAAATTTATTTTTATTTCAAAACATTTATTTTTTATTCCTCAAAATATTAACTTAATTATCAATTTAAAAAATAAATAAATCAAATTAAATTAAATAAAACAACAAAAAAAATCAAAAATTCAAAAAATTAAATAGTTTTAGTAAATTCAAAAAGATTTATTCCCCATGAAGAAATTTAATAATAAATAAAATTATTCTGCTCTTTTAAACCCTTCAGATAATCACAAATTATCAACAACATGAATCATTTACATCGAGGACTTAAAAATTCGCAACAAATAAAATAAAAAACCCAGTAAAATACCAAACTGTTAATGCGGCTTTTTGGAAACTGTACCAAACATTCCGAATTCAAACCGAATAAAGAAAAAACAAGTAAAAGATTTGGGAAAAGCATGACATTGCGTCTGTTGCAATGTACATATGGAATTGAAAAAAAAGGAGAACTAAATGAATAAAAAGAAAAACCCAAAGAAGAATCCACATCAAAGCGGCGAGAAAGTAAAGAGGTAATTCCATCTGACATGTACATCCTCAGGACACGCGGTATCCACACGACCACACACACGCATGTTGCATATTCTCCATCTTCACTTATATGTACCTATATGTATATATACTTACTTCTCTTCCTCATCTGTGGGTCTACCAAAACTCGATTGCCTTGGCAATAAGACAAAGCGCTACCCGGCAATTACCTCTGTTGCGCGCACCGGCTTCGGCATCAGTCCAAGTTCGTGGCATCAGAATGTGAAATCATGCGTTACAAGCGTAACGGGTCCAATATATAAGTATAAAGAACTAAAAGCAAATGTATAGCAAACGAACACGGGGAGAATATATAAGAACTGATGCAGCAATGTAGTTTAAGATGAACCAATTCAGATCTGATGGTATAAAGATGACGGTCACTCGAGTATGTATACATAAGAAAAGTGTGTTACAATTTCAGTTATGATGACTGACAGTAAGTAACAGTCATCAGCTGCTGTTGCCTCTGCACTCCATTAATAATGCCCTTTCCTCTCTCTATTTTTTAATATTATAAATATTAAGTAATTACTATAAATATTTGCTAATTATATATTCGAAATTTTTGCGCTTTTCTAAGTCTTTTAGTAGTCGATTAAATATCCTATGGTACTAGTTGGTCTATCAATTCTACTTTGAATCTAGGGAGCCTCTAAAAATCTAGGAATGAACCTAGTTTGAGGCTTTTTACACTCAACACAACATTGTAATATCCCGAGTCGAAATTTTTGTGCTTTTCTAAATCTAGTAGTCGATTAAACATCTTATAGCACTAGTTGGTCTATCAATTCTACTTTGAATCTGCGGGAACCTCTAAAAATCTAGGGTTGGACCTAGTTTGATACTTTTCTAAGTCTTCTAGTAGTCGATTAAACATCCTATGGCAGTAGTTGGTCTATCAACTCTACTCCGAATCTAGGGAACTTCTAAAAATCTAGAAACGAACCTAATTTGATGCTTTTTACACCCAACACAACATTGTAATATCCTGATTCGAAATTTTTATGCTTTTCTAAGTCTTCTAATAGTCGACTAAACATTCTATAGCACTAGTTGGTCTATCAACTCTACTCTTAATCTAGGGAACTTCTAAAAATCTAGAAACGAACCTAATTTGATGCTTTTTACACCCAACACAACATTGTAATATTTTATTTCATAATAAACTTGGACGCAAGTTCCTCCTTTGCGCCTTAGAAGCGAACATTTAGCAATATGTGAACTACTTCGAGGTATTGTATTTTCTATTAAAATATTTCTAAACAATCTTCCTTGCTCCTAAAGAATCTCATACTAAATTCCAATAATGAGGTTATTAAAGTAGCATACAAATTTTAACTCAATTATATTCAAGTTGCAAATTATGAAAAGACATCTAAATTATTGTATTTTCGTTATTTTTTTATTTGATGCGGATTATTGTATACGTTGAAATAAAAACGGTACATTTATTTATTTTTACACATATGACAGCATGATTTGGTGGCGTTTGAATATCATTACTGAACAGTCTCCGGCTGTTTTATGGCCATCTACTTAACTGATTTCTCTTGATTAAAGTCGGTCAGTTAAAATGTCAAAATAAAACGTCAATTATCATTCGTGCGTGTATTTTAATGATACGCGGCTAATTTTTGTACGCCTCGCACCTTTAACATGTGTATAATGTCGATCAACTGCAATTCGTTGTGTACATACAATAATAAATAAATACTTTTACATTTATTAATTTATAATAAATGTTGAATTTCTTTTTTTTTTTTTTTTTTTATAGTTATCATCATGGCAATCGTTATGGTTATTTCTAGATAAGTATAAACGTGGATGCTTCATATATATTTAAACACTGAATTTTGCTTGATGTAAAGACATTCGTGTAATGACAGCAGGTTTTTATACATGTAATGATAAACATCAAAGTGATACTGCATACATAAGACAAGTACGAAATAGATTATCATACAACCTCGCTCTTGGTATTGTATTAATAATTGCACTTGCACCTGACCAAGTTTGTTGTATGAATGTATTTAATATATATTCGTGATGATTGGCTATATGTATATCTTATTTTCGATCCAACTGCATAAATTATTTTCAAGGCCATCTCACGTTTATATAATTTTATTTAACATAATTAGACGATTGTTTCATATATTTTCACTGTTACCTCAAAATCCAATGAAAGAAAAAAAACAAAAGAGAAATAAAAAAATAAATATAAATTATTCCTAATTATTTTTATCATTTGATAAAAAATTTTTACATCAAATTTTAGAATGCTTTGTAAAAATTTAAAGTGAAATAAATAATTTACTTGAGTTTATCACGAATTTATTGTTATCTCAAATCTGAGGAATTAAATAAATAAAAGAAAGAAAAATATATAAGGAAAATTAAATTATTTATAAAAATAGTTTAATGTTATTTTATTATTGTATTATTATTTGTAAATATAGGCTTGTAAATTTTTTTATAGTTTAATAAATTATTCTAACACGATATTTAAATATTTGTGAATGAACAAAAAAAATTAATTTGTATATTTTCCTGCATTAATATTAACTATGAAAATAAATAAATGACGAATTAGGTCATCTCGGTTTTGGATCAAAGAAAGCACCTGACAAAGTGTCTTTAATATTGCACATTCATACCTGAGATAAGACGACGTTATTTAAAAAAAAAAAAAAAAAAAAAAAAAAAAAAAAAAAAAAAAAAAAAAAAAAAAAAAAAAAAAAAAAAAAAAAAATAAATAAATAAATAAAAAAAAAAAAAGAAAAATGTAAGTGGTTGAGGAGGGGAATGTTAACGAGGGAGCTACCACTATATACAACCCTAATGAGCGGTTTTCTTTTTCCGTTACTAAAGAGTTCAGTTGCGCTGTGGATTAAGATCACGTGCGCGTAAAATAACGCGCGACCTGCACTTTAATCGCAATTCACGCGCACGAATTGCGCAGGTGTAGATTTTGTATATTAAGCATTAGGTATTCATAACATATACATATACATAGATCAGTTATGAGAATAAATTTATATCTTATAGTTTTGTATTAATTCGAATTTATTTATTTATTTATTTATTTTTTTTTTTTGTATGCAAGAATTAATATTATTTTATTTATGAAATTAATTTTATAATTTTTATTAGATAATTAGGGAGTACGTTTGGATTTAAGGTGGATTTACTGTTTATAATTGTGTATAATTTGGATATTTTTAGATGGATTTAGTAATAGAATGAGAGATTTTGTTTCAAGAAGAAAAAAAAATTATTTTGTTTAGGGGTTGAAAAGTATGAATGAAGTCGTAGATTTAACCCTCGGGATGTATATAGTTTGGATATATGTGTATAAGAGTTATTTGAGAAGAATGAATGAAGGAGAAAGTGAGACGAGAAAGAATGTATATATATATATATATATATCAGGGTTCAACCCTATATCTTAAATGAATATATATAAATTTGAAGCAGGTGAAATTAGATATTTTTGTCACAGTAATTTTAACTATACTAATTCGATATACCCGTTCGCTTTGATGTTGAATTAATTAAATAATTGATTTAAGATCAAAGAGAAAGTGTGAACAAATATCAATTCATGAAATAAATAATTGTAAATTATAAATTTATAAATTTTTAGTAAATTTTTAAAACGAATCTTAATATGGAAAGAATGAAATTAATTTTTCTGATTCATTTTTATATCAATGATAATTATTTTTCTAAAATAACAAATATTATAATTTTAACTATATGATTAAATTAAATTATAAATATAAATTATAAATTATAAACTATAAATAATAGAAAAATTAATTAAAACTATCATCAATTATTAATATTAATTAAAAATATGAATTATAAATTATAAATTATATATAAAAAAATATAAAAATATAAATTAAAAATATAAACTATAAATTATTAAAAATAAAATAATAAATTAAAACTATCATCAATTATTAATATCAATTAAAAATATGAATTATAAACTATAAAAAATAAAAAAAATAAATTAAAACAAATATTAATTTTTAATATTAATTATAACTATGACTTATAAATTATAAATTACATATAAAAATATAAACAAAAAATCTAAATTATAATAATTATAAAAAATAACAAAATAAATTAAAACTATTATCAATTATTAATATTAATTAAAAATATGAATTATAAATTTTAAATTATATATAAAAAAATATAAAAATATAAATTAAAAATATAAACTATAAATTATTAAAAATAAAATAATAAATTAAAACTATCATCAATTATTAATATTAATTAAAAATATGAATTATAAACTATAAAAAATAACAAAATAAATTAAAACTATTATCAATTATTAATATTAATTATCATCTATTATTATTATAAATATTGTTGTTATTAATATTAATATTCGCTGTTTATAGAATTTGCAGTTGAATTCAGAGAGAAATATATTAAAAAAAAAAAAAAATTAGTAATTACTTATCATCAAAATGATTTTTTTTTCGTCACGCCATTTTTGACTTTTTTAAATATTGTTGAATATTTCAGTGAAGACTTCGCCCCATATAATTGACGTTACTTGGTGCACCATCACATCTGATATAAGCTAAATAACTACCCTTGTTTATTTTTTTCTTTGTTTTTACCTCATTCACTTCAATTTTAGGAATATTCCATCACGCATGAGACTTTTAGGAAGACGGCTCATCGTGTGTAGTAAAATATAATATACATATTAGTATACAGCGGCTACCTACCTGCATTTTATATATCCTTGCTTACGTGTATGTATAATCCACACCAGCTATTTGATTTAAACGTTTCATGCACAAACGATATAACCCTGTACTTTAGCGTCGTTAACGAACGTCAAGTTGCATCGTCTGATAATTAAATTCCATCACGTTTATGATGGGACCACGCGATTGAACGATGTGGTATTTAATTTTACTCACTGCACCGTCAATATCCACACTTTTTCCCGGATTTTTCATATTACCATTCATCCATGAACGTATATAATTCAAGGAAAAGAGACTACTGATTTATCAGTATACAGGCAGTTTTATTATATACCAGATGAGGAATATTAACGGTCATTTTATTTATCGTGAATAATTCTCGCGTTGATTATCATTCCAATGAATTAATTTACAAGTAGATGGAGTGTACTTTATTGATTTTAATAACACTGACTGATAAATATTTAAATTTTATTAATAACAATTAATTGAGATAAAGAAAAAATTTTTCTTTCATTTTTTTTTTGTCAGAATTAAATATAAAGTGTAATTAATTATTAGTTAGATAATTATCATTATTATTGGTGATCAATTTACCAAGCCAGACTTTAGTACAGTGTTTATATGTAAACTAGTGCAAAAATTAAAAGGTCAAAAAAATTTTCGAAATTTTTCCGCTTTTTTCGATAAGTTGTATTTCAGTGAAAAATGGTCGTATCAAGTTTTCAAAAAAAGCATTTTGAAGCTCTGAGACTCTAGTTTTTAGATCTGTAGGAAAAAAAATTTTAGGAGCCATGGTTATTTACGTAATTCTAAGAAATATCACGAAAAAAAAAATTTGCAAATTTTGTTTTTTTTTTTTTGATATTACGAATTTGGGAAAATTTTTTTTAGCAAAACCATCAATGCGGTTGGATAGCTTGTTTATTCAGCTTCAATTTCGTTTTTTAAAAACCTCGATACGACCATTTTTCACTGAAATACAGCCTATCAAAAAACACGAAAAAATTTCGGAAATTTTTTTGACCCTTTAATTTTTTCCACAAGTGTATTATAATAAATTATATTATTTATAATTATCATCTCACGTTGAAATACATATTTTTTTTACTAACAGCGAATTAAAAAATTATGTACCCATAAATGTGTGATCTATTAGATTAATATTCAAGTTGGATTTTTTTTTTGTTTAGTTTAATTGTTTAACAATAACCCACATTGCATCGTGTGTATTTATTTGAGTATGCATAAGAAAAAAGGAGCGTCGTATTACATTGTGTCTGGTGCATATTATGCTGTTGCAAATGGACGCACCAGCTGCCGGTTAATTCACATGAGCTTAATTGTTACTCGATATATTATCCCTTCTATATACAAAAGTCCAAATCCAGCGACTGACTGAACGCTGCATCACCAAATTTGTCGTTATAAAAATAAATCGTATACTTATAAGAATTAAAAAAAGAAATAAATTAACATTCGTGAATAATTTTTTTTAATTATTAATGCAACAACATTTTAATTTAATTCAAGAAAGTGTCATTATAATTATAATTATACACTCAGTTTATTAATAATTATTAATCAAAAAATTGACTCTGAAAAATTATCCAACAAAATAATTATTTTTTTTTATTCATAAATATTTATAAATAAAATATAAATAAAGAAATAGAAATTATTACACTTTTGGTTTGTTACTTAACAATCAGATTGTTGCTAGAATAATTATAAAAATTTAACTAATATTAAATAATATCAAAGCTAATTTTAATTAATATAAATCAGATAAAATTTTAAATTTAATATATCAAATTAATTATTAATTTATTCTTTAATTATAAATCATAAATTTAATATGTAAATTACGATATTATTATTCTCAATACAACTATAAATTTCTCTGAGTGATATATTAATTTTAATGGAATATTTAATGGTAAATAATCTGATGTAAAAGAAAAGTGATGAGATATAATGAATATTTTTTTTTATAATAAATTTGCCAACGTCATCATCCTCCTCGCCAGTTTTATTTTTTATACATGTGCCTAATCACGTGCTTATATACATAAACTAATGAAAAATAGTGCAAGGAAGTGTCAAGGGACACCTGTACAACAGGTGAAACAAAAAAAAAAAGGGACTGATCGTCACATTTTTTATTTATCACTAAATAAATCTAATTTTCATCTAAACTTTTTCGATTATATAAATGCACACACATTCCTTTCTTTCTAACAAAATAAAATCTGTAAAAGACAATTGAAAAAATCTCTAGATATAAATATATTTACACTGATAATTTTATAATTTTAATTAAAATTTTTTTCATTTCATTGAAA
This sequence comes from Microctonus aethiopoides, assembly GCA_030347275.1. Lineage (NCBI taxonomy): Eukaryota > Metazoa > Arthropoda > Insecta > Hymenoptera > Braconidae > Microctonus > Microctonus aethiopoides. Next base: position 24,661,689 of record JAQQBS010001422.1, on the reverse strand, counting down.
ATTTTACAGACAATTGCACGTGACATTTAAGGAATTATTAAAGGGTTTTCACACCACAAACTTTAACATGCATAGTGTAATTAATAAAGTTGACTGGTTGCATCAGTAACACGATCGACAGCAGGACGATGAGCCTTTTACATTTACACACATGCATGGTTTTGCTATGTATATATTATATCAGTTGTTGTATGGCTTTTTTAGGGTGGATGCAACCAAACACCAACCAGTCATTAGCTTACATATTAAAGTTCTACAAAGTTTTTGTGTCTTCGGATGAGAATTGTTAAGTTGGGAGCACGCGCAGTTCTATCAATTATCATTAGTATTCTGTATTTTAATACAAAAAAAAATTAATTTTAATTAATAAACAAATGAGTTGCATATCAAAAATAATTTACGATATTTAAAAAAATATAAAAATATTTTTTTTGTTTAAGAAAAAAATTACAGGTTTTTTTTTAATTGTTTTTTCTTTCAATTCTTTTGTTATTGATTGCAATGATTCACAGGATGTTTGATAATAAATATTTGATATTTTGTAGTAATGTTTAATATTGTGAAGGTTTAAATATTTTTTATATTATTTTCAAATTTTATTTTTCATTCCAAAATCCATCGATGATTTAATTGATAGGTCTAGTTCGGGGTTAAAATCTCATTCGGCTTTTTAGCTGTGTCAGCTGTTTCAAACGCCTGAAGGCACTTTTTTTTTCTTTCACAGTCTTTTGTAAAACGCACGTCTTCCTTTAGGGTTCATTCAACTTTGAAGTCGAACCGTCAGATTTTTTTTTTTTTTTGCGGTGTAGTTATGACGACTTTATCCTTTCGATTCTAACAAAAAAAAATATATTTATATATATATATATATATTCATATAAATATAAAGTTACAGTATAAAAATGTCTTAATGAAATGAGTGTGAAAAATTAGCAATTTGCAATTAAATTAAATAAATTAAATTTATAAAATATTAAACTTAATTATATCAGAGTTATAATTTTTTTTTTTAATACTTTCTTGTATATAAAAAAAATAATAAGTCTTTATAAATCATTTTGGGGCTCGTGGCAAATGTTGGTTATCCATTGAATGAAATATAAGATCGAAAAAAAAATAAATAAATAAAATGAAATTGAAACGTTTTCACCGGATCAAAATTGTCTGATTGTGAGTTACGATCCCAATTACAAACTAACAATATTTTAACATGGACATATACGAGTATGCGATGCTCCGAAACAACTTCAATGCGAACATATACTGCAATATGTTGTAACTGATGAAGGGGAGAAAGGCAAAGACGATTGATTTGCGAAAGCGTATTGGTCTCGATCGTCAGTAATGCAATTTTTTTTTCACGGTAATCAAACGATCGACGATTATTAATGAATCGATTTTATATATAAATATATATTCAATTGAATTATAATGATGATCGATATTTGATATGATAAATAAAACAAAAAATAAATATAATATATATATTAACAATCAAATATAAATTAAAAAATTATTTTTATTTACATTTAAAGTGATAAAATAATTTGTAATTTGTATGATTTTTTAAAACACTTTTTTTTTTTTTAGGTCAATTGTATGTAATGGATGTTTAATAAATAATTTTTGGACATTGAATAAAGAGCATTTGTTTGAGTGAACGTCATAAGGCGATGATGGCAAATAAAGACTTGAATTGAGTGAGGGGAACAGGGCAAATAGCTACTTCCCTCGTTAAACTTTACGACTTTATTCAAAGTAGCGGTCAAATTTTATGATCGATCGATCGGAATTGCCGATTTTCAACTACCTTTTACATGGGATATAGATATTTTTTTATTGAGAAGGATCATCCACCAACCACATGCTGCTTGATCCTTTTATATTGCTGGTTTTCTAGATGGTTTTTAAATTTTTTTTATGATTCCTTTTACTTTAATAAAAATTCAATGAAAATAAAAAACAAAAAATAATTAAATGAAGATTATTATGAAATAGTCTTACGAAATATTTCATTATAATACACGTTAAGGTCATACGTGAGTTACGCTAGAGTCAAATGTGTACTAACTATTTTTATAAAATTTATTCGAAGCTTGAAAAAAATTTGTAAAATATATTAATAATTTTTTTTTTATATGTACCAATTATTTTTGAGGGATTTATTCTAAAAAATCAGTTGATTTACATTAAAAATTGACTTCATTTATCAAAATTTACTAAAAACAGTTTTAATTATTTTTATTAAAATTATTAATATTTAATTTAAACATTTGTCAACTTTTTTTTTTTTTTTTTTTTTTTTTTGTAGAGTTATATAAACTACATATTTCAAAGAATATTTTTAAACATTATTTATTATTGTATCTACTCTTACAATATACTTTTTGTGATTTTAAATACATAAAATGCAAATTCTCCATAAAACTCAATGCTAAAAATTTGATTTTTGATCTTTAATAACTTTCTTAAATTATCGATAAGGCGTTTTGAATTTTCAAGGGTATATAACTACATGATATAATTTATTATAACCATTTTCAAGGGTATATAACTACATGATATAATTTATTATAACCAAAAAAAAAAAATAAAATTCTATCTACTAAAAAGTTTCACTAATAAACGTTCCTAAATTCCATTGCGCGAAAATTAAGAAATTTTTATAACCTAAAAATTGTCGCGGGGCGAAAAAAAAAATTGTGTTTAATGATTAATTGATGTGAAGCTTTTTATGGTGTTGTTTTATATACCTATTGCCGATTTAAAATTAACGGTCGGCGAATAAATATATGGAAAACAAAGTGCGAATCGTCTGTAACGAAGCCTCGGGCGATGTTAATAATTAATCCTTGAGCATGTCTCTCATGTGAGCGTGCGCGCGCAGCTGCTCGTTATACTGCGCACCCATATTGTAATTGCAGACGGGCTTACGAATGTATATATGTATATGCGCGCGCGCGACTGCGCTCGCGCGAACACTGCGCACGTCGTAACGTGACTCGGTGAAGGAATGAAAAATTTACCGCGTGACATGCGCAAGAGCGGCTGTTTTATTTTTTTATTTTTTTTTATTCTCTACATCATCGCGTCTGCCACTACCAAAAAATTTCTGTCGATATAATATATAATACATATATTTTTATCCATTTTTATTTCATCTTAAAATATTAATTAAAAAAAAAAAAATTAAATAAAATTTAATTAATAAATATGAGTACACATTTTTTTTTTAATTTGTACTAATGAGATATATTGTAAAAAAGTATTTAATAAAATTATGTATATCGATAAAAAGTCTGGATAATTATCATACTTTACTGGTCGAATTTAATTTCATGTCAGATTTTTTTTTTTTTTTTTTTTTTTTT
>JAQQBS010001422.1:24646437-24658242 GCA_030347275.1 Microctonus aethiopoides | reverse complement strand
TTTTATTATTTATTTATTTTTTTTTTATTCGTGTATGTCATAATAACAAGATGCAAATACATGCTCGTCATTTCAATTAAACTCGCGAGACCTTAATCTTCCAATCGTTTCCTGCTTGCGTCGCGACCACGTCTTTTGGTAATCCGATTTTTAATTTCAAATTAATTCAAGCCCTCGTGGAAACACTTTTGGTGGGATAAGTGTATTTAGCCCACCTGGAAGCATAGATGCACGTGTATTGAAATAGAAGAAACTAAATTTAAAAAATGAATACTAAAAAAAAAGATCCAGGGGATATTCATCAATAAACAAAAATTTAATCCATGGAAAAATTCTCTTTTATAATAAAAGAAACAGATGTAAAGACGTTTGTCAATTTTATTCTAAGCTTTTTTTTATTTATCTACATTATCTATTTGTTAATACCTGGATATTAAACTTTAGGGGGGAATTTAATTCGAAAGTTCAACTAAAAATTAACCATTAAAAAACGAAAAAAAAAAAACGGAAATAAATTCAGTTTATTTTTTTTATTTAACTAAAAAACTAAAATGATTAAAACTTGATATATACTTGTGTATATATCATGGCGTAAAAGTCACAACAGTGATTGATGTTACTGTGATGTCGTGAAGTTTCTTGTTGCGATTCCAACTCAAGCAATTTCCCACGTCAGTGTGCGCAAAGAATGCGCTCAACAATGTTCAGCATCCAAGCAGCTGGCAATATGTAAGGGCAAAGTTCCAGGCACTGCGATTTCTCGTATATATACATATATATATGTACAAATGTTGTATTAGTATAGAACCTATATATAGTCTCATCCTCCAACAGATAATTACACTTATACATTTCGAAATCTCTTTTCCATCGAGACATTTAATTCGTTAGTTAATTTTTTTTTTTTCGTATTGTATAAATACATATGTATACATATAAATATATACTCTGCTATCTTTGTACATATGTGTTAGCAGTGCTTTCGACAGTACTTGGGAAAAAAAAAGAACAATTGAAGATAAAAATAACTTTTTTTAGCATTTTTTTAGTTTAGAAAATCGAATTGGAAAAATAAAAATCAGTTTTTTAATGAGATATTTGTGGTGAAATATATTATTTCTCAGGGTTTTTTTGTGTTTCTCTACCAATTGTATTCTGCTGTGAGTCTTATAATTATAGATATTTGTAAGAAAAAAGAAGAGTTAAATATATATTAATTTAAAAACCACACGAAGAGTTTCTTTGAATTGCTTTTATTTAAAAAAAGTTCGGGGATATTCATTAGAATTTTTTGTTCGCATTCTCTTTCATTATATTATTTCTTGCGGATATGGAAGAGGGTGGGATTCACATCCCTCATTCGCAGCTCAGCTAATTCAGTAACTATATTCATCAAACAATACATTTGTCAGTTAGTAAATAATTACTCTGTGGTTATTTTTGTACGTTTTTGTATATTAAAAAACTACAAACTGTTTCTCATGATTTAAAAAATAAAACTGTTTCATCCGTTCTCAAGATAATTTCATTAAGAAAAATTTTTCATTTTATCAACATCTGTGAATGTCTTTATCCAAATTTAACTTCCGCATTTACGTGGGAAAGACAAAAATAATTATTTCACCATAATATAATTTCCCATTCATATTATTTTATTTTTTATTCGCACGAAATTACTAACAATTACATTGGACATTAAAGTATATAAACCAGAGACACATCAACAACTGAACTTAACTCACGATATTGATTCAAAGTCATCATTACCACGTATGACCCACATCTTCAGGGCCCTTCCGCTTCTGGGAACTGCGCTGTAGTGCTCTGAAATCGGCATATAACCGGGCCGAATTCGATGGACCATACGCATCGCCATACATGATGATGCCTTCGTGAAGGAATCTCGCATAACCGTCATCAAAGTGAATAGCCATAAGCGTTGACGCGAGTTTGGTCCATCTATATGTACCTGAAAAGAAACAAAAAATAAAAAAAAAGGTAGTTATTGCCAATCGCAATTGCCGATCGCTCCAATATGTATGTCTCATTATTTTTTATAGCGTACTTTGTGTATTCCGAAAGAATATTATTTACTTCTGTATCAAATAATATAAAATATTGAAGATAATATTTTTTTTTTATCATCCACACATTAATAAAATATTTAAATTTGCATTTGATTTTTTTTTTGAAGTGAAACTTCTTAATCGACTTTGGAAATGATAAGCGTTAAATATTCAACAATGGGTCTTTGACCCATACGTATAGTAGCAATATTTTTTTGAAGCCTCGCTGACGTAAATTTAATAACGATTTTTATTATTAAACGTCAATGTACACTATTTTATCGTTGGATTATTATAAACTGGATATAAAATTTAATTCCACTGATGATTTTATTTAAAACCAACGGGAAAATATATTTCTTTATAATTTAAAACCCAAAATTGATTGCACTGTGGATGAAAATTATTGGGATTTTACAGACAAAGAGAATTTATGGGATTACAGACGCTACCGCAAGGTGGCTCACACGTGAATAAAACCGGTACGAAAACGATAGGTGAATTTACGTGAGACATTATGTGGCATTGAAGCCGCACGTCGTGTGTCAGAGTTAATTGACAACTTTGCAGGGCTTTTATATTTTTCAAAGATAAAACAATTGATTAAGTTAACCAATTGAAAAATATTGCAGTTGACATTGATTTTAAAAAATCATCAACAATGATTTTTAAATCACTCACAAACCTCCAATGCTAAATTAAAAATTAACAAAATATAAATAACTTACATTAATAAATAAATATATTTTTTATATTTTTATTTTATCATCAACAATATTTTTTGCTTTATTTAATATTAATTTCTTTAATTCCATTCGTATAATAGAATTTTTTTTCTAGATATTATATTAGTGATAATGGTACCTAATATGATAAAGTGTAAGAAATAAAAAAAAATATTTGTTTCTTTATTTATAAAAACGATGAGGTGTGGCTGGTGAGAAAAGCGGATGGCATTGCAAGTCCAGCTGGATCGCACGCGCTGATCCACTTCGATTCGAGAGAGTATAAAACCGGGGAGAGAATTGATGATCGCACGTGCTCAAATGCGCGTGTGCCGCGCGAACCTGTAACCAACCAAATGCTTTCAATATATCAACACGCAAATATGTATACATTTAAAATATTTTCTTTTATTTTTATTTAGTATCACAAAAATATTTCCACATGTTTTTTTTCTTTTTCTCCACTACCTGCTGAGTATCTCGAAAGTCCCAAGGTTTCATCGATTGCAACTGCTTGATATAAATAATATTGAGAGGATTATTTATGAAGACATTTCAAGCATTTGTAATGTTTATTTTTCATCCCCAAAAGTTAAATATTTACTTGAAATTTTTTAATTTTTAATTTTATTTATTTGTTATGTATAAAATATCCAATTATTTTTTATTTTATTTATTGATGAATTGTAAACGTTGGTAATTGTAATATCTGCCACTCAAACTTGTCATTGATATTTTATATAAGAATGAAAATTTATTCATATTTACAGAAGAGTATTATTAACTCGGTGCATTAATTGACGTTGACTCTTTGTGAATTCATTTACAGTTATGTGTATAAATATGTATATATATATTTTTTAAAACTTACTATGTGTGGTTTTGACATGAGTATGAAGGTATATAACTTGTGAGAAATATAACGTGCTCCAAATTATTATTAAAAAAAAAAATTAATAAAAGTCTTGTGTCAAAGTCACGAAATTGATTAAAGAAATAAAATAAAAATATATTTTATTTAATTATATTTTTTTTTTTTTAAATATTTAATAAACTTATCAAAATGTCACATTATTAATGAATATAAAACGTAACGCAATTTATATAACTTATGCATATAGCTTTTTTTTTTTTTATTTTATTTTTTGATTTTAAACCCAGGCCCACACACGCGACTGTAAAATTTATTCAGTGTAATTCTCTGCGCGATCACTTTGTTTCGATTTTTATTACATTCCCGCGCATTCCAGCTTGCGTCATTACGTATACATAACCACATTCCACATATAAAAATGTCACATTAATTGTTATACCATATTGAAAAAATATCCAATTTTATCCTGATTATTGGCTCATTATGATAAAAAAAAAACTCCTAAATTTAAATCGTTTATCGTTGCATAATTATTTAATTCATAAAATAAATTTATCTTATCATTTTAATTTCTTTTCATTAATTATTATATCAATTATCTAAAATCATCAGCAATAAAAAAATCAAAACATTAAATACAAAATTAATAACTTACATTGAAAAAATATATTATTCGACAATAAAATTAATTAAAAATGATGTTTATTTATTTATTAAAAAATTCTTGGCAAATATTTCTTTGTTAAAATTGTTATTATTTATTTATCCTAATAATAAGCTCATTATGATAAAAAAAAACTCCTAAATTTAAATCGTTTATTCTTACATAATTATTTAATTAATAAAATAAATTATTTTATCATTTTAATTTCTCTTTATTAATTATTTATATTAATTATTTAAAATCATCAGCAATAACAAAATCAAAATTAATAACTAACATTGAATAAATATATATTATTCAACAATAAAATTAATTACAAATAATGATTATTTATTTATTAAAAATTTTTTGGAAAATATTTGTTTATTAAAATTGTTATTATTTATTTATCCTGATTATTATTAGCCTATAATGATAAAAAAACTCGCTAATTTAAATCGTTTATCATCGCATAATTATTTAATTAATAAAATAAATTATTTTATCATTTTAATTTTTCTTTATTAATTATTTATATTAATTATTTAAAATCATCAGCAATAAAAAAATCAAAATTAATAACCAACATTAAATAAATATATACTATAATGCGACAATAAAAAAAATTACAAATGATGTTTATTTATTTATTAAAAATTTTTTGGCAAATATTTGTTTATTAAAATTGTTATTATTTATTTATCCTAATTATTATTAGCCTATAATGATAAAAAAACTCCCAAATTTAAATCGTTTATTCTTACACAATTATTTAATTAATAAAATAAATTATTTTATCACATTAATTTTTCTTTATTAATTATTTATATCAATTATTTAAAATCATCAGCAATAAAAAAATCAAAATTAATAACCAACATTAAATAAATATATACTATAATGCGACAATAAAAAAAATTACAAATGATATTTATCTATAATTTATAAAAAAGTTTTCAGACAAATATTTTTTTGGTAAAATTGTTAATATTTTTTTTTTACATTCGTATCTACATTTATATATTTATACAATGATGGATATTAAAACAGTGCGGTGCAAAAAAATTCAACTCGCAATGGATACTAAATACATGGAGAGCCGTAAATGGCTTCCAGCTGCGGTCATACACGAGTTGCTGTTGACGGAATAAAGAGAGAATGAGATCGAGAAACGATCGGCGCGATCAGATATTTTTGGGGAGAATTGAACGAATGTTGGACAGACGCGCGCGTTTTCTTCAAGCACCAACAACACATCAGCGATGAGCGGGTTACATTTTTGGGCATACTTTACTTTATGCCGCCGTATTTATGTATACATACATACGTGTATCTTATACCTGTATCCAAAAGTAGAGAGGCTGATCAGACCTTATCAAGATTTCCATTGAATTTTTCGCCGATACACTTCCGTTTCGTGATCGAAACAAGAGACACGCAGAGAAATTCACTTCATTACCTTTATTATCGCCAAACTTGCCGTCCAATTAGTAATACTAACAACCCAAACACACAAGAAACTCATCACCAATCAAGTGGAAACATTGATGAACTTTGTATTGGAATCTGTTGAAAAAAAATAAAAAGAAAAATAAAAATAGTAATTAAACTTGTGTTTAAATATTTTAGATACTCCATCGCGACATATACTTATGTCAATGTATACACGTGTATTATAACTTGTAGAATATATCTCAGGAAGAAGAAAAAAAAATAATGTGTGAATGTATAGAAAGTTGAAGGCAAATCAGAAATATTTATGAAAAGAAAATTGTCTAGAAATTTACGTAACAATTTATTATTTAACTTTCACCCTCTGTGCTATTTTTTTTTTCTACCTGCTTGGTATTAGGGCGGGAAAAAAATCACAGACCATAACATGTAAATTTGCCTATTTATACCTATATAATACCACAACAATTGTTAAAATATCTATAGCCTGAATTTTTTCGAACAAATAAAAAAGAAAGAAAATTACTTCGAAAAGTTTTACAAAGAATTTTATAAATTGCACATTTTTTTTTATTATGTTATTACAAAAGTTTATTCGTTGGCTTTATAATCAAATTTTTTTCGTGGCTTTAATCAAAAAATTCCATGGGTATAAGATAATTTATAAAATAAAGACGAATAATTACTGAATAAATTTAATATTAATATGAATATTTTTAGAATTAATATACTTACATTAAATATAATTCAGTGTACTCATTGCGATTTTTCTTCAAGTATTTTACTGCTCAATTAAACTTATAGTCTCTTATACACAATTATATAATGTTTATCAAATACATATAACTTAAAATATCAAACATAAATTTAACTTTTTATAGCAAAGGGACAACGATAATCAACAGGTGTATAAAGATGACTCAACAACGACTTTCTCCCACGGTTTTTGCGGGCATTTCATCCAATATCATCGCTCTAATCCCGAAATTTTGAGTGAGTCAAACTAAACACTTCATTACTTATTAAATAATTCCACCAAAGTATAAAAAAAAAAATTAATTCTAACAAAATAATATTTTCTATCAAAATTTCAAGTCTAAAAATATTTAAAAATTATTTAAATAAATTTCCCATGCTCTGATGAATATATAAATAAACACGTGTGACATAACAATCCCACGTGTGCAATAGAATGAATAAATTTAATCTAATTGAATAAACATAATTAAGGAAATGAAGTGAAACATGTAAAAAAAAAAAATTATAGCGTGAGAACAAAAATTTATTTCTCCATCACATTATCAGCATATCAATGAATTTGTTGATTAAAAATTCACAGCAACCTGCATTATATACTTAATAATTTTTTTTTTTCACATTTATTCACATGTGTACTTTAGAAACCGTTTGTTCTAAAATATAAATAAATTATATATCGTTCGTTAAAGTGGTTCCGGTAAGAAGACGTCAGGCACCTGCGTTAAACAGGTAAAGGATGAAAGAAAAAAAAAAATTAAATAATGAAATAAAATAAAATAAAATAAAAGATAGTACACGACAATCGAGTATTTTTATTTAATGGGACACTTGTCCTTTAGCACACGTGCAAACAGATCAAGTCAGGTGTATCCCTTCACTTTTCACTCACCCATATACATACAAATATTTTATTTATAATATTATTTTCCTTATTTCTAAATTATCTTGAATTTTTATTTGAAAATTAAAAAAGAAAAATTTATTCAAATAAATAAATTCATGATGAAAATAAAATTAATTAAATGATTTAATAATTTATTTTATAAAGATTTGTGTTTATATTTGTATAATATAATGTTTTAAATACCGGAAATTATTATCAGATAATGTTAAATCGAATTTTTATAGTGTGAAATAACTTGTAAATATTTATACTCACTTTGGTTTATTTTTTTTTTTTTTTCTATATTGTTATTCATTATTTCATGACGCCCAATTCAACATGAGTTATATTATACATATTTAGATGCGTGTAAATATATTCCAAAGAATGCCAGAGCGAACAATGATTCACTTAATTGCATGCAAGAAACATTTGCAGGTGTATCGAAATTATTTTTAAACGAATGGGGAGAATTATATAAAGACGAAAAATATTGTTAAATATATTTGTATATAAATTTATTTCGTACATGAAACAAGAATAAGAATGAATTGTGAGGGTGGTAATACACCCTCACCCAATGGAGCGTGTGAACCAATGCTTCAACGATCCTCCAAATCGAAATGTGTAATTAAAATTAAAAAGAATTAAAAAAAAAAATTGAAATAAAAAAATAATATAATGAAAAAAATAAAGAAGAAAGATAATAAAAAAAATAATACTATAAGACAGTTGTGTTCATGTCAAGAACCCGCATGTCAAAGAAGAGAGTCGGAAAAAAAAAATTAAATATACATTTAAGTAAAAATATATAAATAAAATAAATATGTACATTTTATTGTATTGTCGATTTTATAATGTGGGAATGAATTTTTTTTTTATATAAAATAGTCAAGTGTGTGTAAATATATAAAATATATATTCCTAATTTTTTTTCCCTCACATTTGTATAAAAATATCTGTTATATTATTCGTTGTTGTTACAGGTGAATTTATAAATTTAAATCAATGAATTTCACGTTTGATTTACCCAGGGGAAAAATTTTTCTACAATGAGAGAAAAAAGAAAAATGAATATATATTTTATATAATGAAGAATCACATGAATATTAAAGATATACAATAATATAAGGTATTGAAAGGCAAAATGGTTTTAAAACCAATCGAGAATATGTGCAGGTTACAAAATATATAAAGTGTGTTTGACATTTTATAAAATTGAATAATATTATTTACTAACATGTTTTTTTTTCTACAAGCATAGACATGTGTCAGAATATTATTTCGTTTCGCTTTCACTTCGAGTTTATATTTAACAATAGAATATATATTTTCAGAGTTCATTTGCACTTTACATAACACTGGTCAATTTGTAGGACATTGAATACGATCCATGTGGATCCCTCATCAAAAATATTATATGTATCCTAAATGCAGTAGATCACACAATTGTGGTTTTAACCATGAAAGTTTTCTGTTCATCTATTTATTAGCTGGGCTCAAAATGAATTGGGGAATTTTGTTGTATAATGACTCGATGGGGAGTCATTTATATACATAAGCGTGGGAGAGATGGAAATTATACTGCAGTTATATTATTTAGAGAAGCAAAAGAATTATAATGGGACACTTAAAAAGGCCACCCTAAGGTTAGTATTTAGTTTTATTTACTTAAGTCTGAAAACAATAGAATGGATTTTTGCAATATTAAATACTGGGTGGGCTCGCTTCATTACTCATTGTGATTTACGTATTTTTTTAAATTTTATATATACCCTCTTCATTTTTTACCTTTCAATGACATTTTCTTTGTTTTTGTAATATTTGAAGAAATATTTTTTTATTGTATGTTTTATTGAAGGAATTTTTAATTTTGTTTGAGAGTTAAATTTGAGGAAAAGATTATTAACTATTGCAGGATTTATTATGTTTTTTATTTTATAAAAATTAAGCTGTAAAACTAAGCGAAATATAATTTTTTGTAGAGTATTTATATTTAAATTTATTATGTTAGTTTTATATTTGAATAGATAATAATTTAATGAAATCTTTTAGAAAAGATTATTAACTATCACAGGATTTATTATATTTTTTTTTATAAAAATTAAGTGACAAAACTAAGCGAAATAAATTGTTTTTTAGAGCATTAATAATATTTAATTTTACTAGATTAGTATTATTTTTAATAGATAATAATTTAATAAAATCTTTTAGAAAAGATTATTAATTATCACAGGATTTATTATTTTTTTATCATAAAAATTAAGTGACAAAACTAAGTGAAATAAATTTTTTTGTAGAATATTAATAATATTTAAATTTACTAAATTAGTATTATTTTTAATAGATAATAATTTAATAAAATCTTTTAGAAAAGATTATTAACAATCACAAGATTTATTTTTTATTTATCATAAAAATTAAGTGACAAAACTAAGCAAAATAAAATTTTTTGTAGAACATTAATAATATTTAAATTTATTACATTAGTATTATTTTAATAGATAATAATTATTAAAAATAAATTCCAAGTTTAATATAATTACCTTGATTGCTTGAACAAATATTTTTCCTCAGTGCATAAAAAAAAAAAATAAGTACAGCTTTTAGCTTGGGCGATTGAATTAAAAGTAAAATTTAAAAATCTACAATAAAGCGGAAAATAACAGCAACATATTTTTTAGTTGCTTTCAAAATTAAAGTGCAAAAGTGCAGTTACTTTCGTACAACATAAACCCATACAATACATTCCGAATTAATATAAAAAATACCGGAATTAACTTACAAACTTTGTAACACCGAAAATCGTAACAATTTTTTTCTTGATCCACAAAAAAAAAAAACAATCTGCTGAGGTCATTGATCTAGAAAAATCATCGAGCATGTGCTTGATGAAATGAATACCTGAATTGATACAATGTAAAAAACACCATTCTACATTTCGATAACAATATCAATATATTCATTAAAAATAAAAAAAAAATAAACCGCGAAACAAATGGCAGATGGAATAAACGTACGTACATAAGTTATTATCTGCTCGTTGTAACATTGTAATAATTGTGGCTTGTATTGTTACCATTTTTTTAGAATATAATATATTGAATTCATTGATATAGATATAGCATATTGATTATAGACAGTGGTTTCTATAAAATATTTCACAGCATTTTTCACTTTTGTATTCTTCTTTATCTCGTTTGCGGTAGCTATAAAATTTTTACAATTGTGCGGGCGCGCCACAATTACTTATTCCCTAGACTTATATAGCACAAAATACAAGCGTGACGGTAATCCATGGCACGAGTTGGCCAACCAGCCGTGTCCTGTTCAAAGTCTTATTGGGGTTAGACGGGTGAAATAAGAAAAAACGCGAGGTGAAACATGGGCCACGCGCCCTATACTAGTCTGCAAACATCTGTTGCCTCCAAGACGATGTCTGCTGGCATGAACCCGCGTACGGGGACACCATATGCCGTCGTTGCAGTAGGACTATATGTATACTCTTTACTATTCCGAATGGTGTTGGATTTAACGGTTAAATCGGGATTGTTGTTGTTGTTTCATTTTTATTTATCACCTTTGATAATGTCATGGAAGCAAAAAAAAAATTCGCACTAAATTAATTTGGACTAAAAATTAGGGAATTTTTAATTTTGATTTTTTGATTGATTTATTGTACGATCTGATTAGGAGTTTTTTTTATATTTATATTAATGGATTGATGACTTGTGTAAGGGCACAATAGTGATGGGGATGTTATGTGAAAAAATATAAATAGGTCGGGAAAAAATAAAGCAATAAGACACTCGTGAGATACAATATAAAAAAAAGTTAATGAAAAGAGCATTTGAATCTGTCAATTAATCTCGTGAGTCAACAGCTTGATTTCCGATGATGATCTATATAACGTTTCCGTTCCCATGGGCGGGGAAAAAATTCGTGTATATATATGTATGTATATATTTACAAAGATAAAAAAAGAGCTTGATTAAACATATTATTGAGTCACATTAAATGCGTTGTAATTTGACACTAAATTCCACTAAAAAGATATGTTTATTAATTTTATATAAACATTCAAGTCAGATATATAAATTATTAATAGTATAAAAAATTTTAATTAATAATTTATTTATAAATTTTCACTTTTTTTCAAAAAAAAAAAAAATTAACAAATCAAATGCGTTGTAATCTGAAACTAAATTCCACTAAAAAGATGTGTTTATTAATTTTATCAAAACATTCAAGTCAGATACATAAATTATTAATAGTATAAAAAATATTAATTAACAATTTATTTATAAATTTTCACTTTTTTTTCAAAAAAAAAAAATTAACAAATCAAATGCGTTGTAATTTGAAACTAAATTCCACTAAAAAGATGTGTTTATTAATTCTAT
>JAQQBS010001422.1:24613485-24631002 GCA_030347275.1 Microctonus aethiopoides | reverse complement strand
TTTTTTTTTTTTTTTTTAATTACTCAACAAACTAATATTAATTACACGTAGTGATAAATATCTTGAGTTATTATTTTAAATAAACTTTACGTAGGTTAATAATAAAAATTAATTTTTACTTTTTGTATTTTAAATACATAAATATTTATTTATAATAATATATGTATTATATAAATAAAAATAGTAATATATATAAAAAATAAAAATAACAAAAATAAAATAAAAATAATAAAAATTAAAAAAATCACAATAAAAATTTAAAATATAAATTATAAATTTATTTATATTTATATTTTTTATATTATAAATACATATATATTTATTTATAATAATATATGTATTATATATAAATAAAAATAGTAATATAAATAAAAAATAAAAATAATAAAAATTAAAAAAATCACAATAAAAATTTAAAATATAAATTATAAATTTATTTATATTTATATTTTTTATATTAAAAATACATATATATTTATTCATAATAATATATGTATTATATAAATAAAAATAGTAATATGAATAAAAAAAAATAAAAAATAAATAATAATAAAAATAAAAAAAATTACAATAAAAATTTAAAATATAAATTATAAATTTATTTATATTGATATTTTTTATATTAAAAATACATATATATTTATTCATAATAATATATGTATTATATAAATAAAAATAGTAATATAAATAAAAAAAAATAAAAAATAATTAATAATAAAAATAAAAAAAATCACAATAAAAATTTTAATTATAAATTATAAAAATATAAACTATATAGGTAAGTTATTAATAAAAATTAATTCTTATTTTTTATGTCATAAACACATATATATTTATTTACAATAATACATGTATTATATAAATAAAAATAAAAAAAAAAAAATAAACAAAATAAAAATAAATAAAAATAAATATTTAAATTATAAAAAAATGTTGGTTAATTTACATTGAAAAATCAACAAATTTATTTATCAGTTCCTCACAATAAACAGATCACGTTCTTTGGCATGGAATAAAAATTAAAAAAAAAAAAAAAAAAATTTATATGCACATATATATATGTCTATATGTAACAGTAAATGGTAAAAAAAAAAAATAAATGGGGAATGAGAAAGAGTAATTCAACATAAAGTTTCACATTTAGCTTATGTGCATTACTCCAAGTTTTATTTCACTTTTTTTTTTTTTTTAATTTCAAATTTTAATCGGTGCACCTGCGTCTGCGCATGCGTGCTCATCATTCTTTTTCTCTTCCATTCACTATCTCTTCCTCGCCTTCTCTCTATCTTATTCTGTGTTTTTCTACCTGCCTCACGCGCGCGCGCAACAACATTACTCGATCTTAATCAAGATTGACGATGCGAGAACGAAGTAAGTCAACGGAGACACGATGGAATGGTGCGAATCGATCTCCCACTGTTAAACGCATTAAGCACAACAATGTCAGGTTTATATATAAGCCGATATTGTTTATGAAAGTGAGAAGCTGCAATGACCCCCGGCCACTGCGCATACGCACGTAAAATATATTTATTATAAAAATATTATAAATGGAGTTTATGAAATATTATAAATGTTCATTTATTTTAGAGAGCTTTTTGCGATTATTATTGTAAGAAAAAATGTATTTATTGAGCTTGTGATTTATGTGTGGTGTGAAATAAATTATTAAAAGAGAAAGAAATAATTTATTAGTTATTAGATAAAATAAATAAATAAAAAATAAAAAATGAAAAAATAAATTTAAAATTAATATTGAGAATTTTATTTGCGTGTTAATTTAATTATAAAAAGAAAATTTATTTAGATAGAAAATTTGCCAAATGAATTGTTAAATTGTTTAAATTATTATTCTATTGGATTTATGCTCTTGGAATAATTATTTGTAAATATTTTTATAATTTTAAATTTATTTTTTTATTTTTTATTTTTTATTTATTTATTTATTTTTATATTTTATTTATTTTGTTTATCTAGCAAGGCTATCATGTTATTAATAATTAGCAAATTTTATTAATAATGAGAGAATAAAATTCGAGAATTAAATAATTTATTTTTTATTTATTTTATTTATTTATTTGTTTATTTTATTTATTTATTTATTTATTTATTTATTTATTTATATATTTTATTTATTCAGTGTGTCTAGTAAGATGATTATTTTCTTAATAATTAAATAATCCTATTAATAATGCGAGAACAAAATTTGAGAATTAATAAATTTATTTTTTATATTTTTTTCATTTTATTTATTTATTTTTTTATTTATTTATTTATATATTTTATTTATTTATTGTGTCTAGTAAGATAATCATTCTCTTAATAACCAGAGAATTCTATTAATAATTCGAGAATTGAATTGAAGAATCAATTAATTTATTTTTTATTTATTTAATTTATTTATTTTATCTACTAAAATTATAATTCTATTCTTAAATTAAATTAAATAATTTTTTTCCCAATTATTTACTGATAAAAAAAATATTCAATGTTTGTAAATATTATCAATATTAATACTAGAGAATATTTATTATTAATATTACGTCAGAAAAAATTTTTTATTCACGAAAATACAAACTAAACAATTAAAAAATAATTAAAGTCAATAAATTAAATTTAAACTCAATTACATAAATAATAAATATTATTATTAATATAAAATAATAATTTTATATTTCAAATATTATTATTATAAATGTGTATTTGGAACATAAATAATTAAGTGTAGTCAATGTTGTTAAAAAAACATAAAGAATCGCATTTGTATAAGGGTAATTATACTGAGAATGAGGGAAAAAAAATTAAAAAAACGTATAAAGTAAAACTGTTTCTTTCAATTTGCCACGTGCCGCTGATTACAGACTCGAGAGCGAACGAAATAAAATAAAGTGTAGAGAGTAAAAATCCCAGGTTTCTTTTAAAAATGGGAGAATATGTTATATATTTTGTAAACTCGTAAATATACAGGAAAAGAATTGGAAAAAATAATAAAGGTAAACGACTAAATGAGGCGGTGAAAAATTGAAAAAGACAAGGGAGGCGATTTTATTTTTTCCAATCCTGACGATGCGGTCTTTGATGATCTCTACTGGGGCATCAGCTGGCGCAAGGTGCTCAGTTTTCCACATAGGAATGTCTGAAGACACCTCTATACATAATAAATTTACATCAATTCTCCCTTGGTGAAAAACAAATGAATTTTTTTTTTTTTAATCTCTCAAATAATAAATTTATTTCTATTTTTTTTTACAATTGTTCTATTGAGATCTCGAATATTTATAACAAACTATTAATTTTTCAGAATTTTATTCTATAAAATACAAGCCACTTATAATTTAGTGTTATACATACATAGAAAATTATTTGTTTATTTAAAAATATATTTAAAAATGAATTTTGAATGAATTATTTTTTAATTTATTTTTATTTTTTATTCTTTTTTTTTTTGTCGTGAAGATGATCAATGTCTACACGTGTATGATTGAGATTAAATTTGGGAAAAGATATAAATGAAAGAATGTATGTGTGTGTGTGTGGGTATAGTTGAAGGGAGTGAAAGAAAAGAAAGAAGATTGAGGGAAATCGAGGACTTTATCGCGATTCAATGGCAGGTGTCAATAAAATTGGGTACTACGTTATTATCGCGTTGACCTACATATTTGGCATGAGCGCACGCCAGTCCAGTCTCAAGTGTATCTGTAGTGGTCATTCGTCCTTATAAGGTAACATTGTGGCAAAGCGATTTTGGAAACTTGATTTGAAATTAAATCTCGCGATGAATCTATACAGAGAAAATTAAATGAAGAATAAATTATTTTTATTATTAAAAATTATTTATTGTTAAGCATATTATATATATATTAATATCATAATATACTACACATATGTACAATTGAATAATATTATTTATTATATTGATAATTTAATAATAAGTTTAAATCTATGCAGGAAAAATTTCGTTAAAAATTTTTTACTTGAGAAAATTAAATGAAGAATAAATTATTTTTATTAATAAAAATTATTTATTCTTGAGCATATTACATAAATATACGTATTATAGTATACTACACATAGGTACAATTAAATAATATTATTTATTATATTGATAAATTAATAATAAGTTTAAATCTATGCAGGAAAAATTTTGTTGAATATTTTTTACTTGAAAAAATTCAATGAAGCATTAATTATTTTTATTATTAAAAATTATTTATTCTTCAGCATAATATATATGTATTGGTATTACATTATACAATACATATGTGAATTTAAATAATTTTATTTATTGTATTAATGATAATTGTAAATTAATTTAATTTGATTTATTCAATGAATTAATTTTGGTATTTTTATTTTTTTATTTTTATTATTTATTAAAATATAAATGTTTGAGTATTGTTATATTATTTATAATTGCTAGTCAATATTCATGCCAACTGCGCCATCTGGGTGAAATATAGTAGTTATATTAATGATAAAACAGAATTTTTTTATCGACAGAAGAAAACATTAATTCGATGTATCAATTTTAATTTTTATCTACTATCAATAATTCAATAATTAATTTTTGATAGTATACTTCCGAGTAAAATCAAAATCTTCTTTACCCACACTTTACTAGTTATCAAAAACCCATATAAAAAAATATCCACAACATATTTCACTCATAAAACAAATTTATAAAATTCAAAAAATTATTTTCTTCCCACTTAAAAAAAATTCCATCTCTTAAATTAAATAAAAAAAAAAATATTCCTTTCACTCTAAATAATTAAACGTCAAAGTTCAGTCCTAACAAAATAACATAACATAAAAAACCCCATAAAAAATTACCATATAAGAAAAATGATTTCAAAATTCGAAAATACGTAAAAAATAATAATACAATCAAATAAATAATAAAAATATAGAATTATTTCTAAACATAAATATGTTGAAATAAATAATATATTTAAATGCTTAATAAAATTATTTATAATTTTGTACAAGTGTTTAAATTGTGGAATTTATAAATTATTATTTAAAAATTTTTCTTTTTTGACCTCATTATTATTGGATTGGTCAATATTATTTTTTTTTTCTACATAGAATATAGGAAGCTCTCGATAAAAACATAATTTATAGCTATTGAAATTGAAAATAATTTTACTTTGTCCATTGCATCACGTACATCCAATGAAATATGTAACATCAGAAGAGAACGTTCGTCAGTCTCTTTTATTTTAGTCTCTCTCTATCTCTCTATCCCTCAAACAATTTCCTTTCTCATTGGATTACTTCATCAGTTGATGACTCCTGAGATTTGTGTATACATATGTACATCAAGCATATGTATATGTATGTATATTTATACGTACATATAATAAATAAACATACCTACGTAAAATTAAATGTATTATAATATTATTTCAACTATATTATTAGACATGTAATTATAATTATTTTTTTTTATGTTCACATTCGAGTTATTTTAATTTTAGAATTAATGCAAAATTCACAATGTGAAATTAATTATAAATTTTTACAAGTGCATAAAATAAGTTTTATTAATCATTTATCTGATTTTATTTTTTTTATTTTTTTTTTTTATATTTGTTGTGAAGAGTTTAATTTAAATATTCAATTGTTTATGAAATTTTAAATAACAGTTTTGTAATTATTTTTTTTAGTTTGCATCTATATGCAAAATTACCAAATAATTGTTTGTCAATTATTTAAAGAAATTATATTTTAAATTTGATTTACAAAAAAAATTTTTTTTTTTATTTTTTGCTATTTATTATTATTTGTTTAATTTTGAAAAATAAAATTTTTTTTAAGTTTAAATTGACATTTTTTAAATTATATTTCTTAGTGTGCATCTAAATAAAAAATTACAAAATAATTATTTGACAATTATATTTAAAAAAAAATGATATTTTAAATTTGATTTACAAAAAAAAATTTTTTTTTTTTCTATTTTTTGCTATTTATTATTATTAGTTTAATTTTGAAAAATAAAATTTTTTTTAAGTTTAAATTGACATTTATTAAATTATATTTCTTAGTGTGCATCTAACTAAAAAATTACAAAATAATTATTTGACAATTATATTAAAAAAAAATGATATTTTAAATTCGATTTACAAAAAAAAAAAATTTTTTTTTCTATTTTTTGCTATTTATTATTATTAGTTTAATTTTGAAAAATAAAATATTTATAAAATTTAAAATGAATTTCAAAAATTATATTTTTTAGTGTGCATCTAAATACAAAATTACAAAAAAAATATTTACCAATTATATAAACAAATAAAATTTTAAATTCGATTTACAAAAAAAAAAATAATTTTTTTTAATTTTTTATATTTTTTTTTGTGCAACATTTTATTTTATGACACTAAAAATAAAATTTACTCTGCAATAAAAACGCATCAAATAGCCAATAAAAAATAAGAATTCAAAATTAGCAATATATTTAAACCAATTTAATTTTATTATTAAAACAAAAAAATAAAACTTCTAAATAATATAAATAAATATTATGAAATAATTATGAACAGTATAATAAATAATATTATAAATATCATCCGAATAATATAAAAATTACATAATACAAAAAAACCACCATAAGGTAGTAATAAAAAATTCGTTGGTAATTTGCTCTAAATCAAATTTGTCGCGATAATTTCACTCTCGTCTGTCCATAAAATAATTGGAAAGCATTCCTTCTCTTGCTGACTATGCATATATATTGTATACATATACATATACATATATATATATATTTATTTATTCATGTAATCGTTTTGTGCGCACGCCAAAAGTATGCGCTACTATTCCAAGCTGATGATTGCTTTGCGACATCCAGACAATGCAGAACACCACGCGCGTCTTTTAAATATTCAGCTCTGTAAATTGTCCATTTGTAATTATTTTTCCACTAAGGCTCGACGTTTTGTTTCGTATTTTTACGCCCAACATTAAAGCGAACATAAAATAAAATAAAAATGCAAAGTTTGAGAAAATAAAAAACACAAACTCATCATTCGATAATGATGCATTAAAATTAAAGTAGAAAAACAAAATGAAAATTGTTCTGATGCGGTTTTATGCACGGCAATGGCCTCTATTTCTTCCCCCATTATTATAATTTTTTTAATTTTACATTCTGTTATACAGTGTAAATAAAAAATAAAAAATAAAATGTATGACATTATAAATATATGGAAATAAAAATACAATTTTGTCAAACGCGTATTTTTCGTGACTGAGATTTTAATAGTTTTCTTTGTTTTTAAATTTTTTTTTCAAGGAATAAATATACTCGGGTATAATATAAGTTCTTTATTTTGAAACTGCAATGTGAATAATTATATTAAATTTTTATTTAGAATGAGCGATGAATTCTATGCAGAGAAAATTTCGTTGAATATTTTTTACTTGAGAAAATTCAATGAAGAATATTTATTTTTATTGTTAAAAATTATTTATTGTTAAGCACACTACATAAATATATGTATTATAATATACTACACATATGTACAATCAAATAATAATATTTATTACGTTGATAAATTAATAATTAAGTTTAAATCTATGCAGGAAAAATTTCGTTGAATATTTTTTACTTGAGAAAATTCAATGAATAATATTTATTTTTATTATCAAAAATTATTTATTGTCAAGCATACTACATAAATATATATATTATAGTATACTACACATATGTACAATTAAATAATAATATTTATTACGTTGATACATTAATAATTAAGTTTAAATCTATGCAGGAAAAATTTCGTTGAATATTTTTTACTTGGAAAAATTCAATGAATAATATTTATTTTTATTATCAAAAATTATTTATTGTCAAGCATACTACATAAATATATATATTATAGTATACTACACATATGTACAATTAAATAATAATATTTATTACGTTGATAAATTAATAATTAATTTTAAATTTATGCAGGAAAAATTTTGTTGAATATTTTTTACTTGGAAAAATTCAATGAATAATATTTATTTTTATTATTAAAAATTATTTATTATTGAGCATACTACACATATATTAATACCATAGTATACTACACATATATACAATTAAATAATAATATTTATTAAATTAATTAATTTATTAACAAGTTCAAATCTATGCAAGAAAAATTTCGTTGGATATTTTTCACTTGAAAAAATTCAATGAAGATTAAATAATTTCTATTATTAAAAATTATTAATTGTTAAACACACTACATATATATAATAACATTATAACATACTCCACATATATACATGTAATTAATTCCATTTATTTCCTTAATAATAATTTTAAATCAATTAAATTTCATTTCTTCAATAAAAGTAAAAAACACATTTTTTTTTTTTCATATCCTACACTAATTAACTAATTTAATTTGCAACGATATATCGGCGAGTGTCGGATATACAATAATTACAATCGTCGTGAAAATCTTACACATTGACTTCCGTTCCGTTGAAGCTGTGAAAACAACTAACAAACTATCGCGCCCCGACTTTGTACACACACACATAAATAAATAAATAAATAAATAAATAAATAAATAAACACCTAAACATCTAAATATACATCCACACATTATTTTATTTACTTATTTTTTCTACTTCATTCCCATAGAAACACCACTGTCCAAACACCCATTATTATTTTTTATTCTCATTTTTTTTTTTTTTTTTTTTTTTTTTTTTTTTATACACACATACACACATGCATTCATTCATTTATTTATTCTTCCGTTCTTGTTTATATTCGACAACACACATTGCACGTGATTTCCTCGTTAAGATATAATGGGATTTTTGCAATCTATGATACATTCTATGGCTCCATATAATTATCTACATAGATGAACCAATTTTTATTGCGTATGTGTGTATTATATAATAACATATAATTATAACTCTAATTAACATTAAATTTCAAGATTTTTTTGCGAGTAAAAAAAGTAAATATTAATAATGTCTTTAATAAAAAAAAAAAAATTTTCTATTCATTATTTTATTTATTTACTGCTATTTATATTGTTACTATTATTATTATTATTAATTATTATTATTAATTGACAAGTGTTGTTTTATCGTGAGATAAATATTTGTTGAATATTATTTAGTTAAAGAAATTTTATTATGCAATAATATAATCACAATGAAATTGGATTTTTAGAGAGATAAATTTATTAATGTCTTTTTCTTTTTCTATTTATTTATATTTATATTTTTATATGTATAGATGTGTGAGTGTGGGAGTAGGAGAGATGGTTCTTGGTAATAAGTGAGTTACATATAAATAAATTTATATATGAAGAAAGGTGAAAGGATGTGCGGCTACATTCCATCCTAGGATATTTCATCTCCATCGCGAGAAAGTTTTTTTCCAACGCATTTATATTATAATAAATATACATATGTATTAATGTATGGTATGAATATTTTTGATCAATTGAAAGATTGTCAACTGTATAAATAAATTAACTGCATAATTAAATTGAGAGGAAGAAAAAAAAAATTATGAAAAAGAAAAAAAAAATATTTTTTATTTATTTATTTTTTTATTTTTATGTGGATTTATTTTCTCATGGAAAATTTACTGCACAAATGACCATGATCTATAATTTAAAACACTCACTCCATGTCAATTCTTCCCACATAATTATTGTTCATTTGTTCATGCCATGAAAAATAAAATTGAAATAATTTTTCTTCTTTTTTTCTTTTTTTTTATTTCATTGACCAAAAATAGAGAGAATAAAATTTATAAAAGATTTTTCGCTAATTGGAGACTTGAATATTTAGGTGAAGAATACGAGGGATAATAAATTGTAGAAGAAAAATGAAGAAATGAGCATGAGTGCACTCCACGTTCACCGACCCGAGTAAGGCCGTTGTCTCCCACTTTTTCTTCGTGATTCTTCCTTCTCTTTTTGCTCTCTTATTGCCCCCGTCGTCGCACAACTTAGTAAAACTCTCGCGTCTTTTCTCATCTCACGCAGTCACAACCCCGTTCTCATTCACGTCAAGTCACCTAGATAGATATAAACAAATAATAAATATATAAATAAAAGAAAAAAACAAACCGACATTCACAAAGGAAAAAAAAAAAAATATTTCTATTTATTTTCACAGTGTAATTTTTATTCAGCTCTAAGCGAAAAAAATTAAATTTATTTTTCATCTCAACCATCACGATAAACTAGTGAGAATTATAAAAAAAAAAAAATATTAACTCTTTTTGTGTCGTGTTAAAATTTAATTTCAAAATTATAAATTGAGATTTTGTTGAATTTTTCTATTTAAAATAAATTTTTAAATATTTTTTTAAAATGGAACGACAAAAATTAGTGTTTATTTTGATGGGAGTTGCCTTGGCATTTTGTGATTTTATACAAGCTGATGCTGATCCTGCAATTTTACCAATTGGAGAACACATTACATTTCCATCTGTAAGTTTATTTATTTTTTTAATGATATAAAAAAATATAAATATAATAATAGAATTTAAAATAAATGAAAATTATTGTTGAGGATGGGTTTCAAGTCAGTGAATTAGTTGGTAAATACATATTGGGTTCTACTTTCATGATACACAGACCACAATAGCCACAACGTGTGTATCCTGATGAAAATCCATTAACTATTATTTATTCTCTCCTTTGCTTTCTTGATCATTTTAATTATATATGATAAGCATGAAACAATTTGCATGATTTAGCAAACTATTTAGAGCAAATTAGGAGAGTACATTTAACCAACAATTTTACAGTAGAATATATAAATAAATTAAAAATATATCATTTTTATTTTATTGTTTTACATACCATAAATAAATTAAGAAATTAAATTAACCTCAAAACATTTTTTAATTTTAATTTATATTATAATTAAATCATTCTTTCATTTATGATAATTTGTATATTTAAGTGTAGTTATTAATTATTATTTTCCTTCAGTTGTTGAGAATGATTTATTATTTTTTTTTTGTTAGTAAAGAAATTTTAAAATTATTTTTTTATTTGTATGAATAAAATAATTGTAAATTTTATTGGATTTCCGCCTGTTGGAGATTATTAAAATGAATTTTTCTGAACGACATAAATTTCAAAGTCGAGGCTGAAAGGCCAAAGACATAAAAGAGAAAGGAAGTAAATAAGGCAGCAGATGAAATAAAAATAAGAATAAACAAAAATTAATACAATCGTAAGAATCAATAAATAACAGAAAAAAAAACGTAAAATAATATAAATAATATACAATAAAAATAATATTTATGATAATTAGATGGATTTGATATCAATCATGAATAAATAACGATTACAAAATATTCTAAAAGAATCAAAAATCCATCGAAATATATGAGAAAAAAAATTAATTATTCTACTGTCGTTTTTATTATAAAAAGTGAAATTTCCAATATTCAATTTATAACTTTCACTGTTATTGCTGTCCATTATTTTTGTTGCTTCACGCAGACATTAATAAAATATTTTCCTTAAGGTACAGGAAATAAAATTATAATCATTAATCATCTTCATTCCCTTCATTAAAAAAAAAATATAAAATAACAATAAAATACTTGAATTAAATTAATTAAAAATAAAATTCTTACTAAAATAAAATTGAAAATATAAATAAAAAATTGATATTTAATTTATTTAATATTTTCCCTGAGGTACAATAAATAAAATTATAATCATTGCTAATCTTCATTCCCTTCATTAAAAAAAAAATATAAAATAACAATAAAATACTTGAATTAAATTAATTCAAAATAAAATTGAAAATATAAATAAAAAATTGATATTTAATTTATTTAATATTTTCCCTACGTTACAATAAATTAAATTGAAATCATTGCTATCTTCATTCCCTTCTCAAAAAAAAAAAATATAAAATAACAATAAAATACTTGAATTAAATTAATTAAAAATAAAATTATTACTAAAATAAAATTAAAAATATAAATAAAAAATTGATATTTAATTTATTTAATATTTTCCCTACGTTACAATAAATTAAATTGAAATCATTGCTATCTTCATTCCCTTCTCAAAAAAAAAAAAAATATAAAATAACAATAAAATACTTGAATTAAATTAATTAAAAATAAAATTATTACTAAAATAAAATAAAAAATATAAATAAAAAATTTATATTCAATTTATTTGATTGTTGTTTATGTTGTCTGTCTAAAGTGAATAAGGATTTATCAATTATCAACAGTTTCCAATACAAATAAATTCCCACGATTATAAAATATGAATAATAAACTAACAATTGTATCAGAAACGACGCGCACGTTGTTGACATAACGATTAAAACATTGAAATAACATATGATCGCCTTTCACTCTCACATCGTGTGCTCACGATTTTGTGTGAGAAAACAATGTCGTATATTTAATACAAGTACTACTCGCTCAATGCACACACATCCTCCGATTAACGCCAATATATAATTAATATTTATAATATAAACAAAATAATAATTTTCATTCTCATCATATTTTTCTTTACGGAAACACTTTTTTTTTTTTTATTCATAATTATAAATATAATATTCATCAAATGTGCACAATAATACAATACAATTTGCCATATCATTCCGCTTTTCTCTTTGTATTGTTTTAAAATTGTACAATATATTTACATTTAAAAAAATTATTTATCATGAATTATTATCAATTTTTAAATTCTAAAAAAATTTTAGTAATCACTTTATATTTATTTTTTATTTTAGAAATTAATATATAAATATTATTTTAATTTTTTGTATTAAACAGGTTTTATTTTGGATTTTATGATGATGAAAGTGTCTAGGAAAGTTTGTCAACGCGTAAATTCATCACGATTGTATGATGGTTTTCTCTGCGTGACTCTTTTGACTTCAATATAATTAATAAATATAAATCCAAGTAGTATATAATACATGTGTTTCCTGGATGTTTAATCTCGATTTGTTTAGTACATACAGAAAGATAAACTGCATGTGTATAATAATTGCCATTCACTTGTTGTATTTGAAATATAACAAAAATAAATTAAAATAAATATAAACGAATGCAATTAATTAAATAATTAACTCAATGACCTATAAAATATTATTACTGAGAGGATTTTAATTGTCCAGATTAATATTTAAAAATTTATTGAAGAGATTTAATACAATATAATTGAAAAAAAAAATAATTTAAAGTGAAAAATAAAAATATTATTTGAAATTTAACAAAAATAAATTAAAATAAATATAAACGAATGCAATTAATTAAATAATTAATTCAATGACCTATAAAACAATATTACTGAGAGGATTTCAACTATCCAGATTAAGATTTAAAAATATATTGAAGAGATTTAATACAATATAATCAAAGAAAATAAAAATTTTAAATGAAAAAAAAAAAAATATTATTTGAAATTTAACAAAAATAAATTAAAATAAATATAAACGAATGCAATTAATTAAATAATTAACTCAATGACCTATAAAATATTATTAATAAAAGGATTTTAATAGTCCAGATTAATATTTAAAAATTTATTAAAGCGATTTAAAACAATATAATTAAAAAAAAAAAAATAATTTAAAGTGAAAAAAAAATTTTTTAGCAATGAAATAATTTTTTGGTTCGTTAATTTTAAAATTGGATCACGTTTTGGATATTATTGGCAAGTGTTTAATGCTAGAGATGATGATTCACATTTTAAACAAAGAGATCTCGTTGTATTTATATTTTTTAAACCAGTCAAGCCACAAAATATTTATATAAATGGTACATAATAATATGTTTATACATGTATGGATGTATGTATGTGTAACGAATGTCTCGAAACGTGTTTCCGCAACACAAGAGGAAGAAAAAAAAAATTGTATATATTCACTTCCGAGGATGAACGAAACTTTCTTTAAACAATCTTCTTGTGCCACTCAAGGAGAAAATTATCACACATTTATTAGCACCAGAAAACTTTCCTCATTTTCTTCCAAAGTAATAAAATAGCAATTTGATTCTTTATTTTTTTTATTCTTCTCACTTTTCATTATGCGGTAATGTTAATATATTGGTTTCGTATGAATAAAAATTTTTTATTTGCATTTTATGTATTGAAAAAAAATTTTTTTTTCTTTGTTAATATTTCATTATATTACGTGTGGACATTTTTTATTTACTTTAATGCACGAAATCTTTTTAGTAAAATATTCTATAGACTCAATTATATACACACGTATGTCACCTTTATAACAATTGTTATTAAATATATTACTTAATAATAATCCCAAAAAAATTATCTCTGTGTTAATTTAAAAATAATTTGTCGCGTTTTTATAAATAAGAAAAAAAAATTTATAAATTCTCATGAGGTCGATGGCATTTTTTTTTTATATTTATAAAGACCATATTATATTTATTATTTCAATGATAATTGCATGATTGAATTGGTATTAACTGTGTGGCGTAAGTTTTGATTTCAAGTGAAATTGAAAGTCATCGTAAATGTATCCTCAATTGACCTCTCAGTACCATCGAGAATTTCTCTTCAGTCCACCTGATAATTTCGCATCCGGTGCCTGATGTATCTTATATGTATACTCTTCCTCAGTGGCATCCAAACCCTCCGGCTATAAACAATCAAAAAGAAAAAAAAATAAATAACGTTAAATAAATTAAATCCACAAAAAAAAAATTTTATTAAATTTCTAACTAAATAAATTTTTATTTTAAATCCAATTTAAAATTATTTCGTGATGCAATTTGATTTGTAACATTACAAAATCTTCATTTGAAAAGTAAAAAGTGAGAAAATTAAATAAATATTAATCAATCAGAACAAAATAATACCAACGAATAAATATTGTATTTTTCTCTTTTGTCAATTTAGTTTATAAAAAAAGATGAACGTGTTTAAATAAAATATTTCACGAGTAAATTATCCACATATGGAATATCTTGACATCATTTACTGACATTATTAATGCACATTCTGAATATAATATGCGTAAAAGGACTGTGTATGAATTAATTTAACGAAGACCAAGTCCCCATATGTGCTTACATGTACACGCAGTCATCCCTTTCACTACAAAAACGCAAGGAAAAAAATTATACGAGAATAAATGCCTGGAGGAAAAGTGATTCCTCCTCTCGATAAAAATAATACTCTCACACAAGCGACGCAATCGGAATTTAACTGGAGAAATTGAAATATTTATATCACAAACCTAAAAATAAAAAATAAAAAAAATTAGTAAATTTATAAATTTCTAACATTATAAATTAATCAAAAATAATTTATTACTTACACTATTAAATAAATAAAATTATAGACAATAGAATATATTCATATATCTATAGAAAATTTACGAATATAATAATTATTATTATAATATGAAGTAAATTTATTCTTTCATATAATTAAATTTTTTATTAATACTTACTTTTAAAATATTATTTTAATTTTTTGTATAGTTCACAAAAGGTAAAATTTATAGGTAAATATTCGCTAAAGGATTTCTTTGAAATCGGTTCAACGTCCAGGTCAGTGAATGGCCAATAAAAGCAACGCACTCGCACTAGTATAGTAGCTTCCTTCATTAATGCTCGAGGCTAAAAAAGAGAGTGGATCAGATTAATATAGACGCTTCGAATTAAAATCATGAATTATCAAAGTAATCGAAACATTTTTACAATCATAAATTAAATATCGTTTTTATCACAATTTAAACTCATCTTTAAATTTGTTTAAAATATTCTTTATCATTAATATAAAAATATATTTTTAATACTTGAATTTAATTTTATAACACCATGAAAATTATTTTTCATTTCTAATATTAATTTTTCAAACCTTTCCAACACTTTCCAATTTACTTTCGCCCAAAAATGTTTTTTTTTTCTCTGTAACAATTAATAATCATTCAATATATCTATAGGGAGATATAAAAATAAACAAATAAATAACGACAAGATATAAAATTAAATTTAATAAAATGATTAATAAAATATTTTATATATAAAATTAAAATTTATTCAATTATTATATTTTAATTAAATTATTTATTTTTCTTTTGGATTACACTTTGAACAAAGGAAATTGCGTCATATTTTGAAGAGTTTACTGAAGCGAACAGACAGATCTTCACTCTAGATAATATTTTCTCCTTGTATAAAATCACAAAGTTTTGCTTGATTCTCGTGCGAATCACAACGACCTCTTAGTATTGTTTTCGCACCGCGGCATCAAAAGACTTTGAGACACGCGCGTTTCTCTATATATATACATACATATGTACTCATAGTTAGTTATATTATATATAACTTTCTAGCGCATTTAAATCTTATAATATACAACAGCCATCAATTTGTTTTTATTTTTGTATTTTTAAATTCACTGCAAACATCCACAAGTTTTTTTTCTCCACATTATATTAAATTAAATAACTTTTTGAATTCAATTTAAATTATCGATGAATAAATATTGAGAGCCTTGAATAAAGTAAAAGCAATACAATAATCAATTTAAAATTAAATAAATAAATAAAATGTTTACAGAAAAGATTTGATAGAGATTTAAGAATTATAATTTTTAATTCAATTGAATTTTTGTACAAATATATTTCACGTTGATTGAGAGAGTAATAAATATTGGATGAGTAATATCTAAGTGAGACATAATTTCACGCAGTACGAAGATAAAATATGTGTGTATAAAAAATAGTTAGAGTGAAAAGATTGGGATTGAATAGGTCATTAAGATGTCAAAAAAAAAAATAAAAAAAAAAAAGCAGAATTTATTCGTTTAAAAATTCCTATTAAATCTATTTGTAATATTTAAATTAATGATGATTATGTAATTTATATTTTAATATATACATTTCATTTTGAATGACAATAAAATGATTTTTTCAATTACTTTCATGTCTATGTATATCATTCCATTGTAAATACAGATGTAGAAATGATAGAAAAAAAATAATATAATACATAAATAATGATAGACGTATTACTTCACTTAGTATTCAACGGTCATCACTTGAATGATGATTTAAGATAAAATAAAATCTAATGTTTCTCATCGTGATGAAAACCACTCTTACTTTCTCGCCGCTAGCCGGAAATTAACTGACTTGAAATATCTTTCGCAATGTAAATGCGAGCGCCATCTTCTCTCAAATTATATATCTCTTAAAAAATATAACATGCGCAAACAAAGACAAACGTCGTAATGTGTTAAGGACCTTCGTGAGCTACGCTAGAGTCAAATGAATACTAAATTTTTATAAAATTTATTCGAGGCTTGAAAAAAATTTGTAAAATATATTAATAATTTTTTTTTTATATGTACCAATTATTTTTAAAGGATTTATTTAAAAAAATCAGTTGATCTACATTAAAAATTGACTTCATTTATCAAAATTTACCAAAACAGTTTTAATTATCTTTATTAAAATTATTAATATTTAATTTAAACATTCGTCAACTCTTTTTTTTTTTTTTTT
>JAQQBS010001422.1:24595127-24613428 GCA_030347275.1 Microctonus aethiopoides | reverse complement strand
AAACTAAAAAAAAAATTTTTCTACTAAAAAGTTTCACTAACGAACGTCCTTAAAACGAATCTGCTGATCATACTGCAGTGGTTTGTGTGAAGAGAGAAATTTATTCTCAGTTGCCCATGGCACAAATTAACCGTTCTAGAATAATGAAACCGGGTGACCTGCGGGGTCGATTCACTCTTTATACCAGTGAAACTTTTGCTAGTTCTACATTCGCCCAACAAAATGACGTGTTCAACTGGATCATTCACATTCCGAATTACTTTCAGCTCATGGGAATATTTTTGTATTTTATTTTTCTAGTTTCAAGCACATCCAACACTAGATCATCGGCCTCGTTTATCATCTGTCCAACAGCAACAAATTCTCAATGATGTTCAGCAGCATCAGCCACGTTTTAATTTCGGAGAATCACAAATTCTTGGATTTTCATCTGGACAATCTCATATTGGTACAAAACCCGAAGGCTTTACAAATACTTTTCCATCATTGGCTAAATATCGAGTGGATCGAAATAAACAATCACTTCAACGTAATGAGCCATCATTTTTCCAAACTTCCCAAACTCAATATCAATTTCCCAATCGGCAAAATTTCATCACCACTTCATCGGGAAATCCATTTAATACATTTCAAACTGATTTACCTATTGATTCTTTCCAAAATCCAAAGCAAGATTTGAATTTTTATAATGATCCAACGTCAAGTTTACAACTTCAAACATTTTATGAAAAACAACGGGAATTAGCAATCCTCCGTAAGCAAAGAGAACAATTAATTGCTGAACAGCAAGAATTAAGAAGACAACAGGATCAACTTCAAATTCAACGTCTTCGTGCTTTGACTTCGACAACTCCTAAATCAACCACAGCAAAAGCTACAACTACTCCCCAGCCAATCACCACACAATCATCTATATTACTGCCATCACCAACTGCACGTAGAATCACACCTGCCGAATCGGAAATTTTCCTAAAAGCCATTGCAACACATCAAAAAAAATTCACAACCACAACAGTTAAATCAATCGCTACTAAAACCACCACCACAACTGAAAAACCACCACAAGACCAAAGTCAAGATGATAATCAAGACATTCCCAAGGATCTATTATCTCTAATCCAAGCACAAAATCCTCAACTTCTAGGAAATGGAAAGACTAAACCACAAATCAAGATTATTTATCAAACGGAAAAACCACAAACACCACAAAAATCATTTGGTAGCAAAGGCAAAAATCTAGAAAAAGATCAGCTGTTACGTCAGCTTAAAATTGCACTCACCGAGAATGCTGGTGATGAAAAAAATATAACAACCCGAGATTTAGTTTTACCAAACGGCAGAAAACTTCAAGTTATTCAAGCACCAAATGGTTTATCATCAATAGTTCCTAATGAAGGATCAAGTCAATTTCAAACAGTAACCCAAGCTTTAGATTCGTCATCAAATCCTTCAACAACAACAACAACAACAACAACTGTAAAACCTGCAAATACAATATTAGATGAATTAACTAAAGGTGTAGTACCACCAGGAACTGATTTCGAAGTGCTCAGACACAAAGCTGATGGAAAGCTTGAAGACGTAGGCAAATCATCAATTCAAAATTCTGGAAAAAAGGTAACATTTGTAGTTCTCGAAGAGCAACCTGATGGCAGTTACAAAGTTCAAGGAGTCAAAGGAAACGCTGAAAAGGAATCTGGCAGTGATGTTGAATCAATAGTAGAAAGAATTAAAAAAGGAGAAATTAAATTACCACCGCCAAGTACGAAAAATATTCAAACAACTACTGCTGCTACTACCACTACCACTACCACCACTAGCACCACTGAAAAACCAACTACGATGAAACCAACGACTATTAAATACCCAGGGATTTCCAGTACTACAAAAACATGGGATAGGTAATATCAATTATTTTTTATTCATTAATATTTAGATAATTAATTTTAGTTAATTAATAATATAAATATTTATTTCTTTATATTGTGTATCTTTTAGTGAATCATCCGGTGATTATTCACCCTTTGTAACCGTGACACCAAATTCCAATTCTCCATCTTCAGACAACTTTGTAACATCAGCATCAACACCAGCTGCCAGTATTTATAATTCATTTTCTACATTTAATCCAACAAGTTCAAGACCCACATCATCATCAAGCATTAGAATTGGTGGTTCTTCAATATCACCATTGAGAAATCATTTTATTCCAACAATGGCACCTGTCAATGAAATTATCAGTTCAACAACTGCTCCACCATTTATTACAACTTTTTCACCTCATTCATCATCTTATACTCATTTTTCATCAACTGCTGCAAATCCTATATCAATTTCAACCACACCACGGGTTTATACTTCGACAATATCGTCAATTAATAATGCTGCATCGGAAAATTTAATACTTGTTGATGATGTTCAAGGAAGAAATACTGGAAATAATATTGAAAATAGTATTAATCAATTTACAAATATAAATAAAGGTGATACAATGGTAAATCTTTTGAAGAGAGAGGGTTTATTTGCAATGGCTAAATATCTTAGGCAATCAGGATTGGACACAGTTCTCAATGAAACTGGTAAGTTTGTGTATATTATAAATTTCGAGTGTTGAATATTAAAAAAATAATGGATAATTTATTTCTTTATGTTCCGGACAATAAAAGTTGGTCATTTGTTTAAAACATTGTGATAAACTTTCTTTAGTATTCCGCGAATTGTTAATGCTATTCGTATAATCATGTCAGCAATACTAAATAAACAAATTTTCATATATATATATATACATACCTTATTTGCAAAAAAAAAATTGTCCAATTGTATTCCATGTCAATTGAGTTCTCACGCATTTTTTTTTTTTTTTTTTTTTTTTTTTTTTTTTATTTCCCTTTGGAATTATGAAACCTGTGGAAAGTTGTTTAAATTTCCATGTGCGTTATTTACGCAGGAAAAATATACTTCCCTATATAACTAACATTATTATAAATTATTAAATAATATCCAGTATACTAATAAAAAATAAAAATATATTTACTAATTTACAATTAGTTAATTTTAAAAATTTATATTCACGTTTCAGGTCCGTACACAATTTTCGTTCCAACTGACAAAGCATTTAGAGCATTAT
The DNA here is from genome assembly GCA_030347275.1 of Microctonus aethiopoides. Lineage (NCBI taxonomy): Eukaryota > Metazoa > Arthropoda > Insecta > Hymenoptera > Braconidae > Microctonus > Microctonus aethiopoides. The sequence continues at coordinate 24,610,301 of JAQQBS010001422.1, read as the reverse complement.
TAGTCCAATTAGGTGGACCTGAAAAAGCAGAGCAAAAATTCCGTGAAAATCCACGATTATTAAGTGGAGTAAGTTGAAAAAAAAAAAAAAATATTCAATATTATATAAAAAAATAAATTTAATTTATTATATTTATTATTATCGTAATAATTAATATGTTTTATTTATTTTTTTTTTTTCAGCTTCTACTTCATCATGTAATCCCAGGTGCTTTCAGAGTGGATGCACTTCAAGAAGAAATGACTGGAGTCAGTCTTGCAGGAACACAATTGCGTGTCAACGTCTATGACATGCACGACCATGAGTGGAACGATGTTAAAGTAAATAAAAGAACATAAATTTATTTAAACTAAACAATCAACTATTTTATCGATATTAAATTGCTCTATTGTCTTTTAATTAATTAATTAATTAATTAATTTAATTTAATTTAATCAGGTCACTACGATAAATGGAGCAAAAATATTACCAAATAAACGAGATCTTGAAATACCACAAGGTATTGTTCATGCAATTGATCGCGTTATGTTTCCACTTCCGGTTGGTGATTTAATGCAAACTCTTGCGGCAGATCGTGAACAAAGATTTGGAACATTTTTAAAGATGCTTCATGCAGCTGGTATGGACGAGGAACTCGCAGGTTAATAATTTTATTATTTTATTATAATAATAATTTTTTACATTAATTAATCTAATAAGGAAAAAATTTTTTTTTTTAATTATTTATTACTTCCTGTAGTCAATAAATATATATTATTATGTATTTGTTTATTTATTATTACAAATATATGAGGTTATATGATAATAGAAATTCACGAAGCGACGAAAGTAGAGCATTATTTATAATGATGTAAATATATTCTTTTTTTTTTTTCTTTTAGATACTTTAGATTTAATATATAATAGAGTGTTTATTTAAAATACTTGTTACCGTAATGATTACTATTAATAACGATAATCAACCGACGGATATGACTGTAAATATGTGTATATATATATTCACATTTCGATTTAATATCTGATAACTTGAGCACATAAACATACACAATGTAAAGCTTGTGTGCGAACTACTTTATAATTATATAAATCAAAAGTAGCCGATTAAAATCGTGAGAAAGTTAGTTCTTATTTTATATTATTTTATTTTATTGTGAATGTGATCATGCGATTTGATACATATATATATATATATATAAATTAAAAATAGCAAAAGACTTTCGTTGATATAAAAAAAAAATTGGGAGAAAGAAAAATTAATATAAAAAAAAATTAAACGACGATTAAATTATTTTTATATTTTATATTAGTTTTTAAATTGTTAATGTTATTTAATATTTTATTTTTTATCACGCGATTGGATACATATATATATAAATTAAAAATAGCAAAAGACTTTTGTTGATATAAAAAAAAAATTGGGAGAGAGAAAAATTAATATATAAAAAAAATAAATGACAATTAAATTATTTTTATATTTTATATTAGTTTTTAAATTGCTCATGTTATTTAATATTTTATTTTTTATCACGCGATTGGATACATATATATATATAAATTAAAAATAGCAAAAGACTTTTGTTGATATAAAAAAAAAATTGGGAGAAAGAAAAATTAATATAAAAAAAAATTAAACGACGATTAAATTATTTTTATATTTTATATTAGTTTTTAAATTGTTAATGTTATTTAATATTTAATTTTTTGTTTGTTTGTTTGTTTGTATGTTGGGTAATTGTATAAAGGAACGAAAACATTCACGGTTTTTGCGCCTACGGATGGAGCATTTTTAGCATCGGCTACGCAAAACGGAAGACCAGTGTGGACAGAAAATGACGGAGCGGAAATGGCAAAAGTGATTGTATCGAGGCACATAATGCCTACTACACTTTATACAGCAGGAATGAGATATTACCATCAAAAGGACACGCTTCGGCCTCAATTTCTACTTAAAATTCAAAAGAATGGAGGTAATATAATTTTTCGTATATTTATTTCATTTATCATTTACCTCTGGTGTAAATTAAACCTGCATTGTTTCTCATTTGTTTATATATTTATGTTTATTATTTTATTATGATGTTCATTTTATAGAGTGTAGAATGATTAATGGATTGAGATGAGAATGATTGGATTACATGTGAAAGAAAGTTTGAAGTATGATACAGAGAAATATTATTTTTATTTATAGAACGAATGAAAAGGTAAATGAAAAATTCCATTTTATTAATTTGGCGGTTGAATTAAAAATGGAAAGTCAGGTATTATAGACAGTGTATGTGGTGAATGAAATGATAAAATAATTATTCAGTATACGAGTGTGTAACCTAGAAAATTTCATCTCTACTACTGTTTAAACTTTCACGTTTTATTTTTTGTTTTTATTTATTTTTTTTTCTCTTTTTTTTTTTTATCGTCGATATATTTTTTTGACAGTTCAGTGATGATTGATCAAACAATCATAACACTACAATGAGGAAGAATATCTATTAATATTGCATTAGAATAATTAATAATAAACTCGATAATTTTTTTTTTTTTTTTTAAGTGAAAAAAAAAATTATACAAAATTTTTATTTATTTTATTATTTTATTTGTTTCAGGTCGGATTCGTGTGAATGAAGCTCAAGTTTCAACGAATAATGTTCCAGCTACTAATGGTGTAATTCATGCAGTTGATGCAGTACTTTAAATGAACTGAGAATAATAAAAAATAAATAACGAAAACAATAATGAAAAATTATTAAAAATCAATAGTGAAAAGAAAAAAACAAATTCAAATCGTGGTAATTCACGTTTGACTCTTTTATTTATTGAATAATATAAATAAAAGTGTAAAAATAAAATATAATGCCATAAAAAAAAAAAAGAGACGAGCGATGGAAAAGAATCATTTATAACCGAAGTATTTCGCGCGTCTCAATAAATATTACAAATATTTATAATAAAAATTTAATAATAAAAAAAAAAATATTGATCAAATTAACAAATTGATTCGTTGACTCAAAATTGTTTGTCTGAATTAATAAATGTCATATAATAATATTATAATGTTTATAATGCTAGAATTTTTTTTCTGATGGTAAATTTAAAAATTTATTTATTTGAATATAATTTATTTTTTTTTTTTGTAATATTAATTGAGACTAGCTGATGATTAAAATTAGTTGGTAAATTATATCTTAATTATAATGACGATTCCAACATTACTAACTAATTTATGTTTCATAATTAAATACACAAATAATTCTTGACATGTATCAAGCACACTCAATTGAATATTAACCACAATTGTTTATAAATATAAATATAAATATATATAAATTTTTTTTTTATTTGTACATTACAATGATGAATTGATCTGGTTATGTAATTTATTTAATCAATCAAATCGTCAATACAATTGTATTAATTTAAAAAAATAAATGTACAGAATTTTCTTCATAAAAAAAAAAAATGAATTTTAATTTTTAAATCTTTATCTGAAAGGTATAAAAATTTTTATTTTATTTTAGTTCTCCTATATATTTATTCTTCGAAATTGAAATAATATCGACAAGAATCATAATTGAATAATTATTACTATAACAAAATATCCATTAATTAATTTCAATTAATTATTCATCTGCTTGCTATTGCTAATTATTATTTTTATTCGCTTGTGACTGCCTTTATTGACGTGAAATACGACATAGTTGTTGCCAAAAACTGTAATTATTAATAATTATTACCATCAATTATTATTTCTATTAATTAATTTTTTTTTTTATTTTTTTTTTTTTTTTAAATACCGAAAGAAATTAATTAATTTTTTTTTATCTATAATAAAACTTACTGATGCATAATTTTCTAAACGAAGTGGACTCAAGTTGCCGGCTAGTAATTTTAACGGTATATTACTCTTCATTATTACGAGCGACATTGTTTTTTGATGTTTTATTTCAAAAGATTCCCACCCAGAGCTGTAGACAGCAAAACTCACTGCTAATGCCTTTTATAAATCACATTTATATCAAATATAATTAATAAAATACTTGAAATTATTTTTAATTTAATTTCAAAATTTTATTTTATAATAAAATAATAATATTAATTATTAATATTATTAATATTACTCACTTCTTCAGCTAAAATATCTCCAGGAAGATAATAAAACAATAATTGCTCAGCAAAATAAATAGCAAGCAACAAAAAAAGAATAGCATAACTCGATTTTGCTGAGGGCTAAAATAAATAAATTATTTGTCATATTATTTATCAATATTTAATTTAACCAAAAAATTATGAAAGCAAAATAAAAATTTACACTTGTAATTTGTAAACCAGCACAACAAATAGCAACCACTGCAGCAAGAAAAAGCAGAAATACAATATATGTATATGCTCCATTTATTATTTCAACATCACTGAAAAATTGTTGATAAAAAATAAAAAAAAAATAATATTTTTTAATGTAAAAAAAATAAAAAATTATAAAATATACCTGAGAATATTGCTATGAATTTTAACAAATGATGAAATAATTTTTTTCAATTCTTGTTCATCATATTCATTATAATCCATTGAAAGTTTCATCAATTTTTGTTGTACAACTTTTAATCTAGCACAACAATGACAAATCGCCCATACAAACGTAAATTCTGTAGCATTAGCAGACGTTAATAAAATAGTAATCATTGCTTCATGACTGTAAGAAATGATATAAAAAAACGTTGAATTTTTCCAATTCCATGGATAATACACTGCAAATGGAAGCATTCTTTCTGATGTAAATGACGGATAGCTTAGATAACCAAGAGTAAGAATTAAACAGACACAATGCAATGATCCACATGCCATTCCTCCGATACTTGCGAATTTTTCTAAATATTTATACTCATCACACTTTTCATTATTAATTGAATTCTCAATTGACTGTGCCAAATGTGCTAATTTAAATCGTTGATAACGATACAAACATATCTTTCCAAAAGAAATATAAAGTCCCATCTAATAAAAAAATTTTACATTTCGTATTTTATATTAATAAATAATAAATAATATTTACCATTGGTCCAATGCTCTCAGCTGCTGATAAAAAATCAGTAAAGTTCATATAGCACATGGTAGTCATGCCAATAATCTGATAAATTGTACCGATTGCAATAATAAATAAATGAATATTATTTGATATTCGAGTGGATAATAAATCATTATCAAACACTGGCCATAATGCTAGAAATTTTAACAATAATTTTGTAAGCCACCAAAAAATATCTAATCGTTTTGTTTCACTTTGTTTTATCATTATATTATTTTATCATTAACAATATAACAATTGTACAAATATAAAAGTAAATTATTTGAAGAGAAAAAAAATTTAGTAAACTATGTAATTAATTATTTTCATTTTATATTATGATTTTTATCCTTTTCTCTTGAATTATTATTTAATTACAGATGCTAATTAATTATGTTACTTTTATGTCGAATTTAATGTCAAACAAAAAACATTTATGGGAATATTCAATCTATTTTTCTTTACGTTTGTTAGAACAATGAAAGAATATTTTTTTATATTGTGATTTTTTTTTTTCCCTTCACCTCAAATATTTCTTTCATTTTTATAATGTATTATATTCTTACATTTCCCTCGCTATCATATCATTTCATATGATGAATAATAAATTGCGTGCAATTGATGACGTTTAGATAGGAGAGAGATAAAAATTGCCTTCAATTGCTCAGACGTCAAGTGCGAGCAAAAAATATTCCCACGATTTTTCATTGCTGTATTATTATTTTTTTTATTTTATGCTAGTAATAGACGTACATATTAAATTGCTTTCTATCTCCTCTACTATTTTAAACTCCCTCGCCTACTGTACAATTTAAATAAAGTTTAATAGCTGTGAGGGTGCAAGAATTATTGGATCGATTTTAATTTTTCTCTTCTTACTATTCACGATTTTATAAAAATCTTTTACTATTTTTTTTTATTTCAAGTCTCATTCACGGAAAATAAATTTCAAGTTTCAATAAATAATAGTGTGATTTAAAGCATCGAAATAAAAAGAGAAAAAAATTTTCATTGAAATAATTCGTATTTAATTTTTTTAAATATGAAAAGAATAAATTTAAAATAAAAGAATTTCATAAACTATCAACAACATAAAGTACATAAATAAAAATCATATATAATCTATATATTTAGCATGTGTCAATGAATAATGCAGAAGAAAAAAAAATTAATTTATGATTTTTAATATCACGAATTGATAATAAAAATTCAAGACACAATTTAATAGATCATTTTTTTTTTATATTTCATTCCTATCTTTACAACACAGTAATGAATATTGATTCTATTATTTTATTTCATTTACACTATTGTCATCAACACGAATGTGTGTTTTATAAATTACATACATATATGTATATATATATATATTTAACGATATATTTTACTATCAATCATATATTTTCTACGCTCATATAAAATTGTCAAATAGCAATATTTAAAAATTAGTCTTGTATTTTTTAATTTCCACCATTATATGATGAATATTTGTGAGTTGAGTTCGCGCGTTTGCTGGTAAAATTTTGTGTAATCGATGATAATACGAAACTAATTGTGTCATCGTTCGTTGAACGAGAGCAGCGCCTAAAACGAGATTCGGGAATGATTTAAGTACTTCACTATTAATTTCCTCCAATGAACGTTTCCAATTATTTGTAAATGATTGGACAAGATCAAGAGCTCGAGCTTCTTGTCGTTTTAAATTATCCATTTGACCTTTCTCTATTAACGTTTCAGATTCTTTAACTAATTGTATAATCCCACCAAAATGTGGCGATAAAACTTCTTCAATATATTCCGATGATCTTGCAGCCAATTGCTCTTTAAAACTCTCCATTTCTTTCGAATTATCGCGAGTTCTTTCCTGAAAATTAAATACATTATTATTCGCTTTGATCCAAACCTTAGATTTATTCTATTTTTTCTATTTTATTCCACTTTTTAATCATTGAATAAACTCACCACTAAAACTCCTAGCACTAAATCATAATTATTAATAAGAAAAACCAATTGTTGAGTTCGATTTGGAAAAATAGCAGCCATTCGCAACAAAAAACATTGAACAGCTTCACGTAATTCAGCTAACAATTGTGTTGCACCTTCGCATGGAAACCCTTCGCTTACGCCAACCATAGCCGCACTAAATTCCGCATATCGTCTCGTTATCTAATAAAATAAATAAAATAAAAATAAATAAACACAGAATTAACATTCTGTAATATTTATTTTTTTATTAATATTACTTACGTAATGCGGACCAGTTTCTTTACTGAATTTCATCGGATCACAATCTTTGATGCTTTGAATATTCATATTAAATACATGATAGAACCTGATAATAAATAATTTTTTTATCAAGTATAATTTATTTTAACAAATAAATTATCATTATTGAAATAATGAAGTAATATGAATAGGGAAGAAATTCTTTTTATAAATACCTTGGCCATATAATTGATGATAAATTGTCCCAATATTTATCAAGCGCTGGGACAGCTCTTTTATGACAAATCATTTGATATCTCATAACGAGATGTAAACATAAAAATAACGCAATTGTATCATAGCAATCGTCGACAAATGATTGGAGATTCTTCAACATTGTGCTTAAAGTATTGCCCATAACCTGTGTATAAATAAAATAAAATTTATTAATTTAAAATAAACAATTAATAACTCGAGCTTGATATTTTCTTTCAGTTTTTTCATTTTTGTATTTGGATTTAAATTCATTTTCGCACCTGATTGAATATATCCATAGCTTGGACACCACGAACTTTAAAAAATTCTGCTAAAAATAAATATTCACGACACGCATTGTCCACCAGGGCATATTGTTCACTACGGAACAAAGCTTCATAATGATACTGTATGTAAAAAAAAAAGATAAATAAATAGAAAAATTAATTTATTAAATATTTAATTTTTTTTTTTTTTTTTTTTTTTGGAGGTTAATAATTTACCCGAGTCTTTGATGCAGTGTGGGGAACAATTATTGAATCCTCTAATTGAGATCCAAGGACATCACCTCTAGATCCAATTGAAAAAACAGTTCCTCTGTGTTTCAATGTTGTTTTATGAAAAATACCACGCCCAGCGGTATCTTCAACGCCCATTAAATCATCCTTAGACGGTTTTTCCTCAAACTAATCCAAAATAATAATATAAAAATAATTGTTAATTATTTGTTTATTTATTTAATTGTAATTTTAATTTATTTACCTGCAATTTCATCAATCTCGATGAATAAGATTTGAAATATGAATAATAAATTTTATTCATTGTATCAACATATTCACCACAAATTTCTTCTGCAACATTTCTCTCATTAGCAAGAACAAATTCAAAGAAAAATTTATATTTCAGCATATTATTTTGTGGTACTTGATAATTTGTCATTGGTTTACGAAATTTATATATTTGCTCTAATAAATAACTTCGTATTTTTGCCATTGCTTTTATTTTTAATTTTTCAACGATGTCTTTAACATCTAAACATGATTTTGAATCTTTAAAGCTCTGCTCTTTGATAAAATTTATTTTATGATTGAGATTTTGAAGATGAGTTAAAAATTCTTTGTCTGTTACAGCACATTCCATTATCCCACTGTAATTAATAAAAATTGACATTATTCAACACAAAATATAAATATAACACAGTAATAAATAAATGGATAAATAAGAAATTACGTTATTAATGTCTCTGACACAGTCATGTCTTCAATAAATTGACTTAAAGGACCTTTAATAGCTTGTCGATTGGTCAATTGTTTACTCATTGCCACTGATCTTTTTTGTAAATTTAATATTTCTGTACTAATACTTCCAAGATCAGTTTGAAATCCAATTAACATTGATTCCATCGCCTGAAAATAAAATTAAAAATTTTTCTTTTCAATTCAGTACATATATATTATAATTAAAATAAAATTCAACATTCTACATGAAGGAAATTTAATAATTTAATTTCCTAACCTCCAAAATATTGTCACACGCTGCAATTTGATTGTGCAAACTCGCAATATTTTGACTTTCTTTGATATAATCTTGAATTGATTTATTCTCTACTTCTTTTAATTCTTTTTCAATTTGTTGTGAATATTGCCGTAAATCTGTGCCAGATTTTAAAACTTCCTGGACAAAATCTTCTTCAAGATCGTGCGGCAATTGTGCCTCAGTATCGTCAAATATATCATTTTCCGACATTTTTATTATATTTATTCCTTATATCCAAGTTTATATTTATATTTATAGTTTTAATAACCCATAAAACTAATTTTTAACTATTATTTCAGTACTCAAACTCATAATCAGCTGTAGAAGTTTCATTTGATCACTGATGTGACAACAGCAGCAAATGATAAAAAAATATATATTTAATCAACTAGTAGCGCCACCTATAAATTGTTTTATATTTTCTACTTTATTATTTGTAATTAAATATTATATGACAAATACATTTATTTCTCAAAAAGTAACAATAATAAATGTTCAAACAATGCTGGGAAAAAATTTAATTAGCAATTTTTCCTCTTCAAGAATTTTCTTCAACGAAATATTTCGCAATAATGCCAAAGTAATATATCAAAAATATGTTTAATAAATATTATTATTATAATAAATATTAATAATAACAGTGTGTACGATTATTTATTGTAATATTTATTCATTATTTTAGATACTTTCTTGCAAGTGTTCAAATTTTACTCCACCAGAGCAAAAAATTATTAATAATTCATTTGGAAAATACCAAGTCATTTTTCCCTGGTTGGTATCACCAAGAAAAAAAGTTCCTTCATACATTCCAAAGCCACCGTATCATGAAACTTTATTTCCTGAGGATACAAATGATGTAATTGAAATTAAAAATGATAATCAAATTGAATGTATGCGCGAAAGTTGTCAACTTGCTAAAACAGTTTTGAACAATGTTGGATTATTCATCAAGGTAATTTAATTAAAATTAATAAATAAATAAATAAATAAATAGTAATATCCATTTCAATTAATCCATCGCTTGTAATAATTTATTATTTAATATATTTCAGCCAGGTATCACAACAGATTATTTAGATGAACAAATTCACGAAATAATTATTAATAATGGAGCTTATCCAAGTCCATTAAATTATCGTAATTTTCCAAAATCTATTTGCACTAGTGTAAATAATGTTGCTTGTCATGGAATACCAGACAATAGACCATTGCAAAATGGTGATATTCTCAACGTGGACGTGACTGTATAAATATTAATTCAATTATTAATTACACTCTTTATCATTTTTACAATTTATTAATTATAATAATATAAATTTTTATTGTTCAGGTATATTTAAATGGCTATCATGGAGATTGTTCAAAGATGTTTGTTGTCGGTGAAATAGATTCTGAAGCCAAAAGACTGATTAATATTACTAAAAGTTGTTTAAATGCTGCGATAAAAATTTGCAAACCTAATGAAAACTTTTGCAACATTGGTAATGAACATATAAAATAATTTTATACATGAACAATATTTAATTTCACAATAATTTTCAATTCAATATTTATTTGTTTATAATATTATTCAAGGTAATGTCATCGAAGCAATTGCTGATAAAAATAATTTGTCAATTGTCCCAGCTTTTGTTGGCCATGGAATAGGACAATATTTTCATGGACCACCAGACATTTTTCATTTTGGTTCGTTCAATTATCCTAACAGATAAAAAAAAAAAAATACACAATCACTTTTGTTACATTATTTATCAATATTTTCATGTTGTTTATAGCAAATGACTATCCAGGAAAAATGTGTCCGGGTATGACATTTACAATCGAACCAGTTTTAAGTCAAGGCGGAAATGAAATTGAAATTCTCGATGATGGATGGACCGCTGTGACAACCGATGACGCAAGAACAGCACAATTTGAACACACAATTTTAATTACAAATCAAGGCTGTGACATACTTACCTATTGACATAGAAAAAATATATTTACATTAACAAAATGAAATAATAATATAACTGAATGGTATTATTAATAAAAATGTTTATTATTTTTTCCCGAATTGCTTAATATTAATATTTCATAAACAAATATTGAATGAGAATATGAAATTTAATTACTTAATTAATTTGCAACTGGTTTATCAAGATTGGCCAGTTCCCAATAACCTTTATTAGTGATTGGTCCACGAATTTCCACACCATTTTCCTTTGTAATAATACCCAATTGATACTATAACAATAATAAATTCACAAAATTATTAATTTATGAACCGAAAATTTAATAGTAATTAAATTCAAAATTATTTGTTGTCACTTCAGCAAATAATTATTAATAAAATTAAAAATAACAATTAAATTCTCGTGTAAATTTGGAATATTATATTTTATTATTAAATAATAAAATAAATTTACCCGTGGAAATGATCGTGCGTCACGCATAAATAGCACTTCCATACATTTATGCAACACATCAGCAGCTTGTTGTTCAGTCATTTCATTATTTTCATCATACGCCTTTCGAAGCAATGGTGTGGCAATATAAGCACCATAACCAGTTGCTATTACAGGATCAATGTAGGCTGTACCGAGTTTATCAACAGTTCCCATAAATCTATAAATGTAATTAATAAATTAATTCTTACTTTATTTCAATTTAATTCGAATAAAAATATATACTAACGGTTTGTCATTTTCAATTCCAGCGATGATGAAATTATTCCACAGTGGATCAAACTTTGATCGTTGATTGTAAAGTACACGCGTTAACCAGCAGTGAAGCGATTTTGGCTTGAGAATAAATCCATCGTCCAAACATTGCTCTTCAAGGCTACATAAATATTAATTTAAAAAAATTATTGCAATTATTAAATCAAAAATTGAAATGTTTTATAGTTGAATTTAGTTTAAATTCAAGATGTGGATTACGTTTTTTGTTCAATTATATTTTTGATGTATTGATAATCAGCATAATCACCACCAGCACCGAGAATAATTTTGCTATTGACTTTTAATATACGTTCAACATTTCTATATCTTGCAAGAGATCCATAAGAAGCAAGAGTATCAGCAGCAATCATTACACCATCTTTAAATTGTATTCCAACAACTGATGTACCAGTTGTTACAGGTGATCTAAAAATACAAAAAATTAATAATTAAAGAACAAATTGTTAATAATATCAATCAAATTACTCGAGTACTATGTCAAAACAATAAATTTATTTGGTAATAATTATTAATTTCGCCTGATAAGTTTAGATTTAACATAAATAAAAAAAGCGAAATTTGAGGTTAGGATTTACTATAACAATTAAATAAGCTAAAAATGATAATTTATTTAAATATTTCATAACAAAATGTTACAAATTACTTCAATAGACATAAATATTAATGTTATACAACTATAAATTTAGTTAATTTTACAATAAACAATTAAATATACGGCGTGACAAGCACTTTTGGTACTCTGAAATTTCAAGTAATTTTACAGTGAAATTAATTTTGACTTACTGAGATCTTTGTACGCCAGATAATTCTGTGCCCATTAGTCGACCAGGAAAATTATAAAATGCACCTGGAGCTGGTCCATTATGCCAAAAAGGACCCGCAGAATACATATCATTCTTGCCGAACACCGCCATGTTTATTGAAGTTGGAAACAATTTTTTTTTTTTTTCGTAAACTCAAAAACTGCTGTAGTAAAATGTCATTCTACTATACAACTATGTATATAATATATGTAGTACATAATAAATAGTATATATATATCAATCCAACTGCGCCTCTGTAGTTTTTTATTCTAAATAATTATAATAAAGCTGCACGAAGAAGTCTCCGCCATTTTCTTACCTCAAGTCGGTAAAGTAGATTTCGCTCGGTAAATATAAATTCATAAACACTTTTCTCGTGTGATTAATAAAAATAAAGTTTGATATAAAAGCGGTTTTATACAAATATTAATAAACTATACAACATAATTTATTCTTCTTTATTGAATTCAATTGATTCTCATTAATATTGCAAGAAGTTTAAATAAAATAATATGTACTTGAAAAATATTAAATAAACTGCGTAAATAGTTTGAAAAATTGTAGTTATCTGCTTTATAATTTTTTTTTCTTTTAATTTTTTATGCGAATTCATATTATGCGGACATTTAATGTATCACTAACCTACCAATGAACTCACGACCCACTTTAAACGAATAATAGGCGCCTTGAAACTTTTTAAACTGCAAACGTGGCTCATAAACTTTCATGTGTCCAACAATATGAATAATGAATTTTTTTTTCTCATCATCACAGCAGAAGACTTCAAATATATATTATCCATACTGATTAAAAAACAAATAATAAAAAAAAATTATCAAATATATAACTTTTACCACATTGTGGTATTTGACAAATGGAATTAAATATTAAATATTACAGAAAATTAATTGAAATAATTGTAAAATAATATTTTTGACTAATTAATAATATACTTAATTTAATAATAAATGACATAGACATAATTAATTTTTTTTTTTTTGACATATTTTATTATTTACAAAAAATGGAATTGCGTGTTTTGAGGCATCTTGATAAAGAGAAAAGACAATTTTAATTTATACATTAATTATGTATATATGTATATTGTTTTTTTTTTTTTTTTTTTTGGGGAGGAGGGGGTGTGTTTTTTCTTTTATTTTGCAATTGCATCAGTTGAAATATATCCCATGAGGACCGATGAATTTGCATATTTACGCCCAATAAATAACGCAAAGAGCATAGATATGCGTTTTTAAAAATTCACAATCAGTTTTCTTTTTTTTTTTTTTTATTTATTTATTTACGTCTTATGCAGTTTGCTTTTTTTTTTTTATTACTTAATTACGGTCGAAAAAATGTCATTTAACAACGAAGCATGTCGAAAAATAATTAACGTTTTACTAACGAAGAGAGACGGAAATTCACACACTCGACGATGAATTTATTATTTTAATTAATTGTTTTTTTTTTTTTTTAGTTGGATGGAAAGCGCGAGAGAAGCGATAAGAGACAGAGAGGTAGAAGATATAGAAGAATTTTAAATATGTAGTAAATACGTGAGACAGATTGGCAATATAGAGAATTTTAAAAGGTAAAAAAATTCTCAATGAGATTTCTATGAAAGTTTTGAGAAAAAATTCTCTGTTATATATTATTATCATCGTTTGATTATCAAAGTTAGACATTAATACTTAATAATTTTATTTTTCTTCGCTCGCACTTGTCCACCACAAAATTTACAGGAACATAGATTTATTTAATTAATTTATTTATTCATTTTTCGTTAATTAATTTAATTTATACGCATTCTTTCTCAATCTTTCAAAAAATTTTTTAATTAATTAATTAATTAATTATATATTTATTTATTTTTTTCTTCTTTCATGTTTGTTATTTATTTTCAATCACATCAACAAATGCTCTTAATTTATTACGCAGTCAAATTGCTAATCGTCATCCAACAAATTGATCACGCGCAAAAAAAAGCTCCAACAGAAAAAATTTACAAAATTCAGCTATTAAATATTTTTTATCTAAATACTTTCATGTTTCCTTTGGCTATTATTTAATTATTCATCAACAATACTCGCTCTCATCCTCCGTCATCACTTTCCAAATTTACGTCGTTCAAAAAGCTCCACAGCGGCGAAAGCCCGCGAAAAATTCAAAAAATTGCCTAAAAATTCACAACCCATTTTACAATTGGGAATTTTATTTTATATATACAATTAAATCTTTGAAAATAGTTATCAAATTGACTATTATAAATTAATCTAACTATTTTCCAGAGATTTTATTGTACGAAAAAAAAAAAAAAAAAAAAAAAAAAAAAAAAAAAAGATATCGATATTACAACGTGTTTAATTTTTATAATTTTTTTTTTTTTTATCACTTGACTCTTAACGCACTTCTTATTTCACGTTCACTTTTTGCCTTACAAATAATTTTTTTTTTCTTTATAAATATTTTGAGAATAGTTTTTAATTACCATAGATTTTTGTTTGTTTATTGAAAAGCCATGGAATTAATCAAAGCCGCAAATACGTTTTTTTTTTTATCATTTTTTTTGTCATTTTTTTTTAATTTTTTTTTTTTT
>JAQQBS010001422.1:24576995-24588446 GCA_030347275.1 Microctonus aethiopoides | reverse complement strand
AATTTTTTTTTTTAATTATTCGATGAAAATGTATTTTTTTATTTATTTTATATTTTTTTATTTTATATTTATTTTAATTAATTAAGAAATTAAATTATTTTTTAATTATTCGATAAAAATTAATTTTTTATTTATTTTAATAAATTAAGAAATTAATTTTTTTTAAATTATTCGATGAAAATGAATTTTTTATTTATTTCAAATTTTCATAATTTATTCTTATTTCAATAATTAGTACTTGATAAAACCTGAAAATTATTGTTTGATAATTTTTCTTGCAGGAAAAACGTGAAATAAATTATGAAAAAAAAAAAAAAATAAATAAATAAATAAATAAAATAAAATAAAATAAAATACACACACAGATTTTGACAGTGGATTGTAAGTTCTCTCGTAATCGACGTGATACGATCGTGCACGCGTCGTAAATTTCAAGTGGCACATGAAGAGAAAGCCCTCGACGGCGGCTTCGGGCCAAGTCGTCCATTTAAAAACCCCGTGCACAACGTCCACTCGTCGTGTCGAGATAAAGATTCAGAGTAGCCAAAGCCACCAGCCACCAAGAGAGACATTCGTCGAGAGGAAAAGAAAAACTTTACACGCAGCAAAAATAAAAAAAAAAAAAACAAAATAAAAATAAATAAAAACAATAGTGAAAATGAAAGAATAAAAAGAAGAAATAAGACAGCCAAAAAAATAAATGAATAGATTTTTTTACAACAAAAAAATTCTATTCTACCAACCAAGTTGTTTACTCTCTACCAACATTGCAATATAATACTACACGAGGGTGGAATTAAATCCATTACCCTTACAATTTATTTATTTTTTTTCTTCATTATTTTGTTAGAATAAAATAACGAATAAGAAGAAATAAATATTTTTGACAAAAAAATTCCATCAATTGTATAAAATAAAATTTTATCACTTGTGATATGAGAGAGATATTAGTGAGGGAAGGGGGGATAAATAGATAAATAAATTGCCGAGAAATAGCTCAATGAAAGTAAAATAAAAATAAATGTTTAACTCAGGAATGGGGAAAAAAAAAAATCAATTGTTCGAAAGAGAAAGGTTTGAAATTCATTTATACATTTATAAAAATTCTATTTTCCTTGGGGGAAGTTTGGGTCATGAAACCTTGACCTGTTAGTTATTACCACCCTCACACTTACCCCTCCTCATTGCTCTTCTAACCGCAATATAAAATATTTTTTTATGTATATTTGTATATACTTTTCTTGCTGTTCAATATTTTTTTTTTTATATTTTTATTTCTCTTTCGCAACAACCCTTTTTATTCGTTAGTATAGGGTATAAGTTGTCTGGTAATTCATCTTTTATTCTTTCCATAGTGATATTTATTCGTATATGTACGATCCCCTTAACACGCAACTCTTGGTGATTTAACCTAATGACTCTCTTATCAGTCTCCTCTTCTTCTTTATTTAAATGTCTTTGTGGTCTCATTGTCAAGTTTGTACAACGCTCTTTTACACCCTCGTTTTACTTTTTCCCTGACACACACACACACTTATGCACACAGTTTGCCTTGCTTTCAATAAGCCAAATAGTCAATCATTTGTATAAAATTTAAGTGAGAAATTGGGAGAATAATTATTATGATTAAAATTATAAAGTTATGTTGACAAATATTTTAATTATTTTACTATCATGAATAAAAATTTATTTTCAGATGGATAAAGAGTGAATTTTTATAATGAAATGTTAGATAATTTTTTTTTTTTTTAGATAAAAAAATTAATTAATTAAATTTTAAAGTTTTCGGATTTTTTTTTCAAAAATTTTTTTTTTTTCAATTTTAATTGTTGGAAAATTAAATATAACGAATATTTTATTATTATATTTGATGATATTGTGGTTATATAATTAGATAAAAAATGAAAAGTTGAAAATAATTATAAAATTGTGATTAATTATTGATTTTATTAATAAAACAAATAATTAAAAATTTTCAGTTTTAAAATTTTATTCAATTTTATTTTTTTAATTTCAACTGTTGGAAAATTAAATAACGAATATTTCATTATTATATTTGATGATATTGTGGTTATATAATTAGATAAAAAATGAAAAATTGAAAATAATTATAAAATTGTGATTAATTATTGATTTTATTATTAAAACAATAATTAAAATTTTTCAGATATGTAAAGAGTGAATTTAAATAATAAAATGTTAGAAAACATTTTTTTTTTTTAGATAAAAAAATTAATTCATAAAATTTCAAAGTTTAAAAATTTTTTTCAATTTCAAAATTTTAAAATTTTATTCAATTTTATTTTTTCAATTTCAACTGTTGGAAAATTAAATAACGAATATTTTATTATTATACTCAGTAATATTATCGTTATATAATTGCTTATAAAATAAAAAAAAAAAAAATTGAGAATAAATATAGAATTATGTTCAATTATTGATAATAATAAAACCAATAATAAAATTTCTTATCCAAAATAATTATTTTAAATTACTACCCCATCGATTTGTATATTTTTATCTACATAAATAGAATAATTAATGATAATAATAATTATATTATCAATATTTTTTTATCTTAATTCGTCGAATTTATTTAATTTTTTCCTTTTTCTTTTTTCTCTTCAATAACTATAATAACGTTGAATAAGTTATTATTCTATGGTATATATAAAGATAGTCCAATGTCGCTTTCCCTCAGTCTGCAAAACTATATTTATAAAGAGAGGTATAGATGAAACATTTACCAAAGGGAAAAACAAAAAAAGAAAAAAATAATAATAAAAGACAAAAGAGAAAAGAAAAAAAATAAAAAAAAAAAAAAAAAAAAAAAAAAAAAAAAAAAAAAAAAAAAAAAAAAAAAAAAAAAAAAAAAAAAAAAAAAAAAAAAAAAAAAAAAAAAAAAAAAAAAGACAAGTAAGAAGATGGAAACCGATCAGGGTGTATCGATTAGGGTGGAAAAATTGTTTGTTCAGATCAGATTGTCATAGAGCACGAAGCTATGTGTGTGTCGCATTTATTTCTATTCTTCACTATATATATATATATATAAATACAACCAACATTTATTTCAATTTCGTCTTTTCTTCTCTGTTTATATAACGTACAATTTTTTTATCACGTCAATATCAGAAAAAAATAAAAAAGAAAAAAAGAAAAAAAGAAAAAAAAATTAATTTATTTAATTTGACATATAATTTAGCAATAAACAAATAAGATTAAATAATAAATTAATAAAGACACTATCTTAATATATGTGAATATTATTTGTGATCTTAATTAATTAATTAAATTTATAATTAATAAATAATTAATTTAAATCAATTTTTTTATTTCATCTTCAAATAATAAAAAATATATTTGTTTATTTTACCACAATTATTTTCAATCTATAAATAGCAAAATTATTTTATTAAATTCTCTGTAGTAGAATTAATTAATAATTTATTAAATATTCTTTATTTAATTTTCCAATAGTTGAAATTGAAAAAATAAAATTGAATAAAATTTTAAAATTTTGAAATTGAAAAAAATTTTTAAACTTTGAAATTTTATGAATTAATTTTTTTATCTAAAAAAAAAAAATGTTTTCTAACATTTTATTATTTAAATTCACTCTTTACATATCTGAAAAATTTTAATTATTGTTTTAATAATAAAATCAATAATTAATCACAATTTTATAATTATTTTCAATTTTTCATTTTTTATCTAATTATATAACCACAATATCATCAAATATAATAACAAAATATTCGTTATTTAATTTTCCAACAGTTGGAATTAAAAAAATAAATTTGAATAAAATTTTAAAACTGAAAATTTTTAATTATTGTTTTATTTATAAAATCAATAATAAAACACAATTCTATAATTATTTTCAATTTTTAATTTTTTATCTAATTATATAACCACAATCTAATCAAACAAAATAATAAAATATTCGTTATATTTAATTTTCCAACAATTAGAATTGAAAAAAAAAAAAAATTTTTGAAAAAAATCCGAAAACTTTAAAATTCAATTAATTAATTTTTTTATCTAAAAAAAAAAAAATATTATCTAACATTTCATTATTCAAATTCACTCTTTACATATCTGAAAAATTTAAATTATTGTTTTAATAATATAAATCAATAATTAATTAAAGTAAATTGAATTATTTTTATAAATTATAAAAAAAAATTATTTCAATAAAAAACAATTAAATTTATTTAATAAAATATTTGAAAAATATAATTGATATTAAAAATTTGTATTAAATTCCCACTAAAAAAAATATAAATAATCACAGGGATTATGTACACATAAAGTGCATTATAAATCCGATGTATTGTCAGTCAACTCATAATATCACCTATCAAAAACCAACACGTAAGTTCGGTACAAAGAGGTTGAGTTGGGTTGGTATATACACAATAAGAATCGATCATAACAAGACACGATACGTCACACAAGTTATCGATCGTTTATACCCTGCTTTTTCCTCACCATCATATTCATCATATTCCCTTTTATTCAGTGTTTATAATCGTTGTTGAATTTAAAAAAGCCTATGTGAAACACTGCCACCATTGAAAGTTGAACGTCTCTTCACTTCCTTATTCTTTTTAATACATTAATGTCAACGTGTTTCTATTTATTAAATGTATTATTGTATTGTGTAAAAACTATAACCAACGCCATTGTAAAGCTCCTCCTTATTGTTGACTTATATCCACACTTTAGTTTGATGTCATTCGCAATCTAGACAATGTAATAAGTTTGTATTTTATTTGATAAAAAATTTTAATTATCAAAATATTCAAAAATATTTTCTAAATATTTAATTCAATAAATTTATTTATTTTTTAATGAAATACTTTTTTTTATAATATGAAAAATTAATTTTACTATAGAGAATTGAAGGAAAATTTTTACTAGTTGTGGATTAAAAATAATTACCATGAAATAAATTAATATTTATTTTTTTTTGTTGGGTATTAAAACTGAATTTTTAATATCAATTATTTAAAAATATTTACTAATTATTTAATTAAATACATTTATATATTTTTCACTAAAATGATTTTTTCTATAATATAAAAAATCACTTTTATCGTCAGATATCAAATATATTATTTATTATATATTTTATTGCAATTATTTTTAATTCATTAATAGCAACAATTTTTTTTTTATTCTTTGTAGTAGAATTAAGGTAAAAGGGATTTTTTATAATGTAGAAAAAATTATTTTAATGAAAAATATATAGATCTATTTATTTAAATATTTAGAAAATATTTTTAAATAATTGATATTAAAAATTCAGTTTTAATATCCAGTAAAAAAAAATAAATATTAATTTATTATTGCACAAATAGGAAAAAAATTTTCTTCATTTCTCTGTAGTGAAATTAATTTTTCATATTAGAAAAAAAATTATTTCATTCAAAAATAAATAAATTTGTTTAATTAAATATCAAGAAAATATTTTTAAATAATCGATTTTAAAAATTCATAATTAATACTCACTAAAAACAATAAATATTAATTTATTATAGCACAAACAAAAAAAAATTGTCTCCAATAATTCTCTATAATAAAATAAATTTTTCATATAATAAAAAAAATGATTTCAATAAAAAAAAAAATAAATAAATCTATTTATTTAAATATTTAAAAAATATTTTCTCCTAATCAATACACTAAAATTAACTTTAAATACTCAACAAAAAAAAAAAAATAAATATTACTTCATTTCATAGCAATAATTTTCAATCCACAAATAGCAAAAATTTTTCTTCAATTATTCTCTGCAGTAAAATTAATTTTCAATATTATAAAAAAAAAATTATTTCAATAAAAAACAAATAAACCTATCCAATAAAATACCTATAAAATATTTCTAAATAATCAATATAAAAAATCAATATTTAATACCCCTTAAAAAAAAAAAAAAAAAAAAAAAAATATTATATAAATTTTAAATAATTCATAAAAGCATTTGTATCTTCAATAAATAAACAAATAAATAAATAAATAAATAACTTAATCAAATATTCACACTATACCTCTAAATAATCGATATCAATAACAAATATTAAATATCCACAAACAAAAATAAATATTCACAACAAATAAATTAAATAAATATCAAAAAAATTCTAAAATCAACAAATAATTTTTTTTCAATTAACGACTGAATATAAAATAATAACAAACACAAATCTGCAGAACACAAGTCGCATATTTAATAAATATCACCCAGAAATATAATAAATAAATATAATAGTAAAACAATTGAATGTACAACATAAACAAAAATAAATATATTAAATCAAAGAGGATCTGTATCTAAATAATATAAAGCAAAAGATATTCTACAATAGTAGATGAAGAAAGAGAGTTTGAACGGGGCGATTGACCGCAATAAAGCCGATGAAATAAGAGGGTCAGATATAGTATAAGCTCACACCACACTCCACTATGGACTAACCCTGATCCACATCTATTGCCACGTGGTCTACTACATGGTGGTAGGCGCCTCGAACCGGCGTCTGTCGACAAACCAACCACGTGTATGATCTATACAGATTCCTCTATATATTCACAATAATTTATTTGTGTACATATAATATACACCATGTATATGTGTATTGTATACATTTATATATAAATACAATTGACATTTTATTCCATGTGTATTTATAAGAATTGATAGATATTATTTCATTTGCTTTCAAACTCATATATAAGTTTATCAGTTTATTTTTTTTTTTTGTTTTTCTTTGATTCTACCAAGGGAAAATGGAAATAGAAAATATGATGGTTTTGTGTATGATTTATTTTTGAAAGTCCATCCGTGCAAAATCCGCAAAACGTGACCGCAAAACCAGCGAACCTGATGCTTGGACAGAATTTTCTCTATCAATCTATTTACCACCAATCCAACCCCTATATTTGTGTTCTATTTCTATATCAGTCTATATATAAATTTGTTTGAGGTTTATATCGGCTCACAGTTTACTCCCCAATGTGAAGGGTATAGTAATGATAACCGTAAACAGAGAAATATATTATATGAAAAGAAAAAAAAAACAAATAAATTTCAGAGAGAAAAATTAAAATATTTATTTCTATTTTTTGTTATTTTGGTTAATTTAATTTATATATTTTTTTATTTTTTTTATGAATGTGTAGGATTTAATGGAACAATTTTTGATAGCTATTTTTGTGTGTTTTTAATAGATCAATTGAGACGAAGAAGTCATTAATAATTATCTTACGTGAATAAAAATAAATAAAACTATCATCATTAATCTTTCAACAATTAGACGAGTGATAAAATTTTAAAAGACTAAAAAATACACAAATCCAATCTCATGTATACCACAGTTAATTTTCTACAATTAATTGGATAACTATAAGGTGAAATAAAAAAATAATAAATTCAAAAATCTCCACGGTTGAAATGAAAAATTTAATTCTGGGAAAATATTTTTTTATTTTCTTAATTTTAAATAAATGTTTATAATATAATAGAATGATGTGTGAGAGAATCTTTCCGCTCTTTTACATTTTTTCTTTAATATCATTCCACACATTGTCTCTTTTCCAATCTCATCTTTTATTTCGCAGTGTTGTTTCAATGAAAAATAAATAAATCTATTCAATTAAATATCTAGAAAATATTTTTAAATTATCAATATTAAAAATTCATATTTAATATCAACTAAAAAAAATAAATATTAATTTATTTCAACGCAATTATTTTTAATCCACAAATAGCGAAAATTTGTCTTCAATTCTCTGCAGTTAAATTAATTTTTCATATTATAGAAAAAATTATTACAATAAAAAACAAATAAATCTATTTAATAAAATATCTAGAAAATATTTTTAAATTATCAATAATAAAAATTCATATTTATTATCAACTTAAAAAAATAAATATTAATTTATTTCATAGCAATTACTTTTAATTCACTAATATCAAAAATTTTCCTTCAATTCTCTCTACCAAAATTAACTTTCCATATTATAAAAAAAATTATTTCAATAATTCAAATAAATAAAAACAAATAAATCTATTCAATTAAATATCTAGAAAATACTTTTAAATAATCAATATTAAAAATTCACATTTAACATCCTCTAAAAAAAAAAAAATATTAATTAATTTCATGGCAATTATATTTCTCCCCCAAATATCAAAAATTATCCTTCAATTCTCTCTACCAAAATGAACCTTCCATATAATAAAAAAAAATAATTCCATCAAAAAACAAATAAACCCATTCCACAAACCCCCCAAAAAATATTTTTAAATAAACAATCAATATTAAAAATTCACATTTAATACCAAAAAAAAAAAAAAAAAAAAAAAAAAATTAAATATCAATACAACATTTCCCTACACATTACATACATTGATACCTCTCAAGGGGGTGGGAGAGTAATAATACAACTCTACAAAAATATACTCCATACATACCCACACATACATCACCACCACCCCTTAGTCATCCCAACATTTTTCTCTTTCTCTTAATCCCTTCTTCTTCTTCTTCTTCTTCTTCTTCTTCTTCTTCTTCTCCTTCACTCTTCTCATCCTTCTTATTTCCATCCACACAATCTTACATTAACTTCCACCACCACCACCACCACTATCATCTTACAAAGCAACTCGCCAATGTTACCAGTAGTATAACAGCAGCAATAGCACAGCAAAGTCTCTCTTTTTCCCTTCCCCATCCCCCTCAACATATATATACTTTAGTATCTCCGTCGAACAAACGACGAATAGTATACATATAAACCAACGAAGCTGGATGAATGTCAAGAGGGAATAAAGAGGGTGGTGATTGTCGTCGTTGCTATTGTAGTAGTAGTAGTAGTAGTAGTACTAACAGTAGCAGCAGCAGAAAGTAGTAGTAGTTGTGTAATAGTAACAGCAGTATAGTGATAGTTGTTCTGTGTATATGTGTGCAGTATATATGATGATGATAGTGTAGAAGATATACGAAGAGCGGCGCCCAGCTGGAGCCACGTGCATCGATCTGACTACAGGCGCCAGCCGTCCTATCCGTCGGCTCGTTCGTCCATGAGTTCGACCCTGTCTCATCCTCTGCACTATTCGTTTTAGCACTGTCTCTCTATTTCCTCCTTCTTTCTCTCTTTTATCTCTTTCAGTTTTCCTCTCTAGGTTCTAGTTGTCTCTTTTGCTACTTTTCTACGGTTCTGAATATATGTATGTATATAATGGAAGAGAGAGCGAGCGAGCTCTTTCTTATTTTCTCTCTGTGCTCTATGCCAAAGGACCCAACTCAATGCTGTGATAGGTATAGTTGGTGTACTGCTGATATTCAACGCTGCCACCGCCCCATGATTCCGAGTTCATTCCAATGTGGGACCGGAATTGTATGGAGTTTTTAAATTAAATATATATAGTCAGTGTGAATATGGAAAAAGAGAAAAAAAAAATGTTTTTTTTTGTTTTTTTTTTTATTAATAAATTTTGATGAAGTTTTGACGTTTGATTAATGACGAGACGATTGGACAATGGGGAATTTTATATTTATTGTGTATATGTGGATGTATATGTGCATTTCAATGGGTGAATGAACTTTGGATAAAAGAATGGAATTTTGTTTGGAAATAAAAGAGATTACATATTGTAATAAAATATACTCTAGATAATATTGCATGATGTATCTGAATAAATATAATAAAACTTAGTATTTCATCAGAAATATAATATAAAACTGCATATGTGTATATGTGTGTCGGTGTTTATATATTTATATATAGAGAGATATAAAAATTATTCAACGCACGTGTCTGAAGCATTTTTAAGTTTACATACATAGTAGTTACATGAAATATACTGTAGTACATCAGACGTCATTATATTCTAGCACCTCATTGAGACCTGCTTTAGTCATACACATGACTACATTGTCCCCAAACACAATACGATTTCCATGAATGGAATTATCTTCTAATTATTTTTTTTTTTTAAATACAAAAAAAATATTTTTTTCAATTTATTTTATTATTTATACAAAACATGTATATCGTCTAACCATCAATTGACTAATTGTTCCAACATTATTATTATTATTATTATTATCATCATTATTATCATTATTATTATTAAATTTTATTTTAATTTATATTATTATTTATTTATTTATTATATTTATTGTTTATTATTGTTATTTTTCTTGTTATTATTATAAATTAAATTAATATAATTAATATTGAAATAAATATTAATTATTTAAACAAATTATTAATATTATTATTATTTTCAATTTTATTTTAATTCATTATTATTTATTTATTCATTACATTTATTTTTTATGATAATTATTCTTCTTGTTATTATTATAAATTAAATTAATATAATTAATATTGAAATAAATATTAATTATTTAAACAAATTATTAATATTATTATTATTATTTCCAATTTTATTTTAATTTATTATCATTTTTTTATTTATTATATTTATTTTTTATTATTATTATTCTTCTTGT
Organism: Microctonus aethiopoides; assembly: GCA_030347275.1. Lineage (NCBI taxonomy): Eukaryota > Metazoa > Arthropoda > Insecta > Hymenoptera > Braconidae > Microctonus > Microctonus aethiopoides. The sequence continues at coordinate 24,577,923 of JAQQBS010001422.1, read as the reverse complement.
TATTATTATACATTAAATTAATATAATTAATATTGGAATAAATATTAATTATTTAAACAAATTGATATTATTATTATTATTTTTAATTATATTTTAATTTATTATTGTTTATTAATTTATTATTTTTATTTTTTTTAATTCTTATTTTTCTTGTTATTATTATAAATTAAATTAATATAATTAATATTGAAATAAATATGAATTATTTAAACAAATTATTAATATTATTATTATTATTTCCAATTTTATTTTAATTTATTATCATTTATTTATTTATTATATTTATTTTTTATTATTATTATTCTTCTTGTTATTATTATACATTAAATTAATATAATTAATATTGAAATAAATATTAATTATTTAAACAAATTAATATTATTATTATTATTTTTAATTATAATTTAATTTATTATTGTTTATTAATTTATTATTTTTATTTTTTATAATTCTTATTTTTCTTGTTATTATTATACATTAAATTAATATAATTAATATTGAAATAAATATCAATTATTTAAACAAATTATTATTATTATTATTATTATTATTATTATTATTATTATTATTATTGCTATTAGCGAATAATAATAATAATAATAATAATAATAATAATAATAATAATAATAATAATAATAATAATAATAATAATAATAATATGTTCTTCATCATCATCATCATCATCATCATCAGTAGATTGACATGATTGACAACTTTCTATTCTGTCTCTCGTTAGTTCTCGGGTTACATACAAAGCGTAAAGTCTGATCAAAAGCCTCTTCAAAAGCCGTCTGAAGTACCTATTCTAAAGGTGGTGGTGGTGATGAGAGGGGTATGAAAAAAGAGCTATCTCTTTTAGACAGGGGATGGGATTCGCCGTTGGCAGAACAGGTTGAACGAACGCCCGAGGGTAACATACGAAAGCCAA
>JAQQBS010001422.1:24563340-24576888 GCA_030347275.1 Microctonus aethiopoides | reverse complement strand
AAAAAAAAAAAAAAAAATAACATGTGTTCACACGTGGGTAACACTATGTACGCATTGAAGCGACACTCTCAGACGATAAAATCAACGGTATGTGGATGCGCAACGCCACTGAAAGACTTCCACCAACCCTCCTTGAAGGTCGAGTGTCAACCTCTCCGACTGTCGGGTCTCGTCTCGAGGATTTTTCTAAGTGGCCGCGGGCGGAGGTTGAATGGCCTCCACACCCGAACGCGCGTTTCTAAACCCCTAAAATGTAAAAAAAAAAAAAAGAAAGAGAGGTGAAAAAAAAAAAAGCTCAAGTGTCGCAAGTTGTAGACACCCCCTGATGTGTGTAATTTTTTTTTTCTTTTCCATTTTTTTTTCTCTCATGAGAACTCGTCCGACACCTTTCTTGCCACTCGTTTTTATTTGTTCCCCCTTTTCTTCTTTCTAAAGAGGGGTTACCGACTCAATTGTCACCTCGATGGAGCTTTTTTTTTGGCACCTCACCGGCAACGAAAAGCGCGAAGCACCGCGCGGTAGAAAAGAGTTACATACACAAAGGGGTGAAAATAAAAAGATTCCTCTTAAGTGATTTTAAATTTCTAATGAAATGGTTTTCTTTTTATTTATTCTCATTTTATTTTTCTTCTTCAAAGCTTTTTAATTTATATGTCTTCTACATTCTTTCTTGTATACTTTCACTTTAGCAACATCACAAGAGAGTAAATATATAGATAAAGTATAGACAAAGAATAATTCTCATAAATCATCAGATGGAATTTTTGATTTTTGAAGAATATGAAATCTACTAAATCAATTCAAGACTCTCGATTTGTTCTGCAAAACTTTTTCTCTTGGCTTGTAAGTAAGGAAGGAAGGGTGGGAATAAAAAAAGGAGAAATAATATGGATAGTTGAAAAAGTTCAGAAGGTATATCCAATATGATTTAGGTGAGACGATTCCGGTGGTCAGTTCGTGGAAATATAATACAAACGATTGTAAAAAGATTGAAAATATACAATCGATATAAAATCCTCGAAGAAAATGCGGAAGGAAAAATTGTGTTAACGCACACATATACATACATATATATATATAAGAAACTCGACCCTGCCCCCGCTGAGAAAAACTAGTTGTAACTAGTTCACAGCCTCTCTCATCCTATCTCGTGACCTTCCAACGTAGTTTTCACTCGCACAAACTACGCGTTATGTCCGATCAATTATTCCGATTGGAGAATAACATTGCCTTCGATTGACCCTCTTTCAGGCGCCATTTTTATGTCACTTGAGATACATTTTATTTTTATTTATTTACTTACATCATCGTTTGTTATCAAGTCACATCACTTCATCCTATTAGATAAATAAAATTTATATCGCAAGAAGTTATTAATAATATTTATTTTCATTAATAACATACGATAATTCTTTTGTCTTCTTTATCAGCATTATTATTATTTTTTTCTATTTTTAAAAGCCATTCAGTTTTGCTTTTTCATGCGATAAGCGTGTTCTCTTTCGTTCCTTTGTTTATTTTTTTCTTTATTTTTTTTTTTTTCGTCTGCGATATTAAAGAATGGAGAAAAAAAAAAAGCAAACGGCTAGCAGGTGACTTGTCTTCTGTTTTTTCTCAAGCCACCCCTAGCTCAATATATACTCTGATATACAATATACATATGTGTCCATATACATGAATAAAAACCTGCAAAAATAAATTAAATTGCAGTTGAAGATGAAATAAATAACTAATGTCTATAAAAATAGTTTTAGTATTTTAATAATTGTTTTTTTTTTTCTGTTGTGCTCAATAACATTAGACAATTATGTAATTTTTTTTTTTTGATAGATTTCTCATGCCACTACTGATGCCAAAATATATTTAATGATATTGAGAATAGTGACAACATAGGATAACGATTGTTTGAAACTCAAATGAATTTTCACAGTTGAGTGAAAATCAAATGTGGGTAATTAACTGTAGCAAATGATTGTTGGCGAATTATTGGATGGTGAATTTTTGGAGGGGTCTAAAGAGTGCATTGAAGAACAAGAGTGAGGAAGAAAAAATATAAAGCACACACAGACAGCGAGGGAATTCCCCTAGTATATATAATTCGTCTACCGAGGGAGCAAAAGTAATTCAAGCGTTTCCTCCATTGCCACTAATATCTAGTGGTATAATCTTGTTTATTTTTCATTTATCATTCTTTAAATACTATCACGCACGTGTGTTTGATATTTATTGAATTTTAAGACACAGAGAACAAAGCAATCGATCGTTTTTCAGCCATATATACACATAGAAAAACAATTAAATGCATGTTGAAATAAATGAAAAGTATTTAAATTTAAGTGCGTTTGCATGTTTCACAAATTAAATCCAATTATTTTATTCAATGTCTGTGAATAAATGTTTTATTTGTATTCATATAAAACAATTAATCTTAACACTAATAAAAATATAATTATTAATCATAATATTAATTAAATAATAATTAATATAATATTTTAATTTAGTTTAATTTATTTTTTGATTATTTCTATAGTTCAATGTCTCTCATTAAATATTTTATTTGTATTTATATGAAATGATTAATCTAAATACAAATAAAAATATAATTATTAATCTTAATATTAAATAAATAATAATTAATATAAATATTTAAATTTAATTTAATTTATTTTTTGATTATTTCTATAGTTCAATGTCTCTCATTAAATATTTTATTTGTATTTATATAAAAAAATTACTCTGAATATAAATAAAAATATAATTATTAATCATAATATTAAATAAATAATAATTAATATAAATATTTAAATTTAATTTATTTTTTGATTTTTTCTAAAGTTCAATGTCTCGCATTAAATATTTTATTTGTATTTATATAAAAAATTACTCTGAATATAAATAAAAATATAATTATTAATCATAATATTAAATAAATAATAATTAATAAAATATTTAAATTCAATAATATTTTTATTTGTATTTAGATTAATTTTTTTATATAAATACAAATAAAATATTCAATCAGAGACATCGAGCTTTAAAAAAAATCAAAAATTAAATTTAATTATAAATCATAACCTCAAATAAATAATAATTAATACAATATTTAAATTAAATTAAATTTATATTTTGATTCTTTCTAAAATATAATTAATTATCACCCAGACAGATGTCGCAAAGATTTTCCATAACGACGCCATTGTCAAATATTATAAACCCACAATACGAAAAGATGAAATTACAATCAAAAAAAAAAAAAAAAACCAGAAGGGCGGAAGATAAAAAAAGAAAAGTCAAATATAACTCTAAAAATTTATTTTCTTATTTTCATAAAAGAAAGTGAAGTTTATAGAAGCGATTATCCACAAATATTCTCTCTAAATTTCCCATAGCATTGCACTTACTCCAACGACAAAATCCCACTCATAAAAACCCCTAAGTATTAACCAAACCGGAAACTGCTCGAAGAATCGTGCGCTTAAACGCTCCCCAGAGAAGGCCAACTAAGATCGAGATAAAAAGCCACACGACGTCTGTCTGCAAATTCACTTCGCGCACTCATACATCGCCATCAAAACCCCCTTGCAACCCCTCTCTTATCGCACTAGACCTTATGACCCTTGTTCATTAAAAAAAAAAAAAACAACAATAACATTAACAATAAAAAAATAATTGCACAGTAATTAAATTATTACTATTCTTTAATTTTTCTTCGTTAATTTTTATACGAGTGAAATAATATTATTACAACCATTAAAACATTAATGTTCATTGTTTCTTTATTTTATTTTCCTCTATACGAATAAAACTATCAAGTGCACGCAAATATATTAGTTCCTGTTGAGCATTTTATTATTTATTTTGATTATTATACTGATGAAAAAAAAAAAAATTGAAAAAGTTTTCGTTATAAAGTTTTGGATATGAAAAATAAAAATATTCGTATGACCAGTCGAAATTCAGCTGTATATACACATATATACTTGACTTATCACACTATCTTTATTCGACTCAGTGTGGTCCATGTGGAAAATATTGTATAAAAAAAAAAAAAAGTTTAAAGTGAGAAAAAACAGAAATTGAACAATCGAAAAGTGAAATTTCTCTCACGACTTTTAACCCTGAATTGTTCTTCACAAATCCTCTTTATAACTTTCTATTATAATACATAGATAAATATAGTAAGTATATATGTATATAAATTTTTATCAACTTGAATTTGTATTGGAATAATGGAATAAAACAATTGACGGCGATTTATTTTACTGGAGCGCCCTTTTTATTTTATATATAAAAATATGCATAAAAATAAATATATATCTTTTGTAACAATCTCGAAAATGGATATCAACTGACGCAATTCCATTTTCTCCAACTGTATATATTCATTCTGAAGCACTTCAAAGAGAGAAAAGTGAAAGTACGTTTGCATAAAAAAAAAAAATATATATTTATTTCTATAGAGTCAAGAAAGTTTAACGTTTGATTAGATTGAAAAAGTTTTGAGAGTAAATGTTTGATTGTGTGAGTGTGTTATGTATGTTACTGCGTCTTTCACCCCCTTACATATCCTCTCGATAATCTTTATACATACCCCTGTTGGGATATAACCAAACGAGTGATTAAAACTTGTGAGAAAATGTGCCGAATTATTTTTCTTTTCTTATGTGAATTAATAAAATAAATTTTTTCGATGATGTAAAAAAAAAAAAAACACAGTATTTAATTATTTATTCCTGTAGCATATCGTTAATAGGGAAAACACAAAAAGAGCGGGAACGACGAGACATAATAGCTTGTATATATTGCACAGCACACCCAAAGCTTCATGTTGGAATCGATACGACACGACGCACTCATGAACACGGAGAGGGATGAAGACCTACGTCTTGTAAACCTAGTCGACTCATATTCCATTCGCGACAATAAAAGTAAAACCCATCAGACGTTTATCTAGTTTTTCTCACAGTCTCTTTCATATTTTAATTTTTATTTTAATTTTATTTTTAATTTTTATTTTTATTTTTTTTTTCACACCTAAACATTTATCTATAAATTTATTAGTTTTTTTTTGTTATCTATCATTCAATGGCTTTCAAAAATTCCCGAATTTGTTCACGGACAATTGAAAAGTTTCAAAAATTTTATTGCTGTTAAATCATTTGGAAGAAAATAATATTTTTATCCTTCAAAAAAAAAAAAATAAATATTTTTCAAAACTTTGTCCATATGAATTTTTATTCTAGTATTTTATTAATAAAAATACTTGAATTGTTTAAATTTTTAATTTTGTCGATAGTGAAAAGAATAAAAAAAATAAATAAATAAATAAAATGGAATTTTAATCTCGATGAAAATTCTCGTGGAATTTTATTTGTTTATTTTTTTTTTGTATGAAATATGCATGAATCGATTATTTGAAAATGTAAATAAAATTGAATAAACGAGATTGAAGCGTCAAATGAATTTGAGGGAGTAAAGGGTTCGTCAGAGACCAGACCGTGAAAATTTATCGAGGGGAGCGAGTGATGTTATGCCCATGAGGGGTTGTTTTACTCCCCAAGGGCAACCTCTCTATGCACTCGTTATTCGATTCTTTTTTTTTTTTATACCCAGACGCAGATAAAACCCAAGGGGAAAGAAGAGGAGAATGGAGGGAGCAAAGCAGACAGACAGACGAGGGAGAGTGAAAGAGAACGATCGAAACTTTTAAGACAAATTGTCTTTAAATAAATTCTGTTATATTTTTTTTTCCTCACTTAGTAAAATTTTTTTATCTTTTTTGAAAATTATAAATCTAAAATTGATAAGTGAATCTTTAAAATAAATATTGAATAGATAAATATAAATAAAAATACAAATTTTTTTATCTTTTTTGAAAATTATAAATTTAAAATTGATAAGTGAATCTTTAAAATAAATATTGAATAGATAAATATAAATAAAAATACATAGTGAATATTATTATTTTTCTTTAATCACTACAATATAAATTTGAATGATAATGTAATGATACTCATGAAATTATCAAGGGAAAATTCGTCGCCAAAAAGAGACAATATAAGGGTATGAAGAAGGGTGTATAAGCATTTTTGGAATTGTGAAAATGATGGTAATAAATAGAAATGAGGTCACTATTTCTTGTGTGGCCTTTATGACGATATATACATATATGTACTCTGTAAAAATGTATCCTTTTCCACAAAATTTCATCCACTATCTGACTATCAAGAACGCCCCAGATTCACAAATATTTAGGTAATATTTTATATAAAGTTTTTTTTCTATTTATTAAAATAAGAATTTTTTATTTTTTTTTATTTTTCTATTTATTAAAATAAGAATTTTTTATTTTTTTTTATTTTTCTATAAGAAAAAGAAAATTGCACAGCAATAAGGTTAATATGAATGAATTAATTAATTAATTTAATTGGTAGAGATGAATATATTTTAATTGTATTTATTATAGAATTATTTTTTATCGGTTTAAATACTTGAGTAATATTATAAATAAAATATTTATTGGATGATATGTAATTTTTCCTTATGTATGACAGCGTATAATTATATGTATCGTGTGGAAATAAAACGAGAGTGTGTCGCATGCAGATCCACGTGAAGAAATAACGGTGAATTTATTATTTTTGGAGTGCAGCCAAAAAATTTTACTGAGACTTTTGGCTGCGTTGTAAATGGATGGAAGAAAATTTTTCTCTTTTCATCTCATTCTCTCTCTCTTTCTTGCCGTCTATATTTTTTATTTCTCTCTCTTTTGTTGCAAATTAAGAGACAAAATCTTTACCTCAATGAATAAAGACAATATCAGAAAGAAAAACAATTATTTACTAATTTTTCATTTTATTTCACTTTAAATATTTTTTATTATTTTTTCTTTGTAATTTTTAAATTTATTATTATACAAAAATTAATATCTAATATAAATAATTTGTATTATAGTCTTATTTTTTATTCCTATCACTTTTCATTAGTTCCTCGTGGAAATAAATTTATTAACAGACAAATATATTCAACAATAAAATTTCATTTTCATGTAAAAAAAAAGAAAACTGAAATTGTGGGTGAAGTTTTATATTTTTTTCTGCTTTCAGGATAAATTACATGAAAACACAGGGTAATATCCGGTATGAAAATTTCGCTTTTCCTGCGAGAGAATTATATAACTTTAAATGACAACCAATTGCCGAAAAAAAAAAAAAAAAAAAAAAAAAAAAAAAAAAAAAAAAAAAAAAAGAGGAAAAAAAAAATTTCTCGCATGACCGACGAATTTCCGTCTCTGCAGCACTTTATTAATGCTGTTCATTTTTATCGACATGAAGGGCTAACATTGATATCTACAAGAACCCAAAAAAAAAAAAAAAATCTGAAATAAAATAAATTAATCCAGAAAAAAAAAATAAAATTGCTCACAAAATTCTAATAAAAAATAAAAATCTTCAATTAAATAAATATTAATAATAACCATTAAAAAAAAATTAATACAACCATAATATCACCATAAAATCCCCACACATAATTTAATAAAATTTACTAAATTAAATAAAATCAATATCAAATATTACAAAAAATTTTCTCAATCAAAATAATTTTTGAATATTACTCACTCAAATAAAAAATAAAAATCCTACTAATATCTCAAATCCTGCCCATCAATGTCTTTACGTAATAAAAAACATCAATAAAACCTTCAATCAAACCTCACCAATAAAAAAAAAAATTCCCTCCAGTTCACAAAAAAAAAATTCAGCAAATAAAAATTCATCCTCAAATAAATGCATTGACATCATTGCTTTTTATTAATAAAAAAGACAGCATTAATAAACTACAAATGTTTGTGTGTGTGTGTGTATTAGTGTCTCCTACCCATACAGAATAAATGGAGAAAAAAAAAAAAAGAGCAGTCGTGTCTTGGCCGCAGGGCCACGTGGCAAACACTCAGTGGCCACTTTACGCACGCGAACGTCATTTAAAACATAACAAACACACCGTTGTGTACGGTGTATTAATTTATTTCCCCTCTCACTCGCATTCTCTACATCATATAATTTTATTCATCTATATCACTAGCTCTTATATTAAAACCCCACCACCACTTTACATATCCATTTGTTATATTATATTTTTATACACACACAATATTCTTTTCTAGCGCAATTGCCATACATCAAATTTAAACAAAAACTTTTTCAATAATGCTATTACACATCATATACTTTTTCTAACTGTGTTGAATAACAAATTACTCAAGAACATGTACCCTAACCTTTAACCTAAATATCTATGTTTACAATACATCAAAAAAAAATATATATAAATAAATAAATAAATAAAAATTAAATATTATAATAATTTTGAATATGAAAAAATTGATGAAATATAATTTTTTTGTCTGTTCATTTTATCATTACTTCGATGTTGGCTACATCCCCTGGTTCCTTTACTTCTCTCTCTCTCTCTCTCTCTTTCGTATGCTATCGTGAGGGGTGGGGTGGAGGTTCTGGCCCCGTTGCACGACTATCATCGCTATATTTATTTGCGGAAACGAACGAGTTATAACGGCCGACCACCACCGCGTCTCGTATACGATTTTCGAATCGCCGCCGACCACGTCGTTCCGGCGCATTGCGATCCCCCGCTTCCGTTCTCTCGCTCTCTCTTTTTCTTTATATATAAATATAGTATACTCCAACTTTTGCAAAACCCCCCTGTGATATTCACCGAACAATCCTTCCCCTTGTCCAACGACACTTGTGTCTATGGTGGCAGACATTTTACCGGATGTCCTCATTTTTCTGACGTTTTAAAAAAAAATGTAACAAACAATTATTATTTTTACTCATTCATTTATTTATTTATTTAGCTATTGAATTTTTATTATTAGTCATTTTTTTATTTATTTATTTATTTATTTAGTGAGTTAATTAATTTTTAAATTTACTCATTTGTTCATTTATTTATTTATTTAGCTATTGAATTTTTATTATTAATTATTAGCTTATTTATTTACATAGTTATTGAATTTTTCTTTTTACTTATTCATTTTTTATTTATTTATTTAATTAATTAGTTATTAAATTTTCATTTTTACTTATTCATTTATTTATTTATTTATTTATTTATTTATTTATTTAGTTATTGAATTTTTATTTTTATTAATTAGTTTATTTATTTATTAATTTAGTTAGTTATTGAATTTTTATTTTTACTAATTAGTTTATTCATTTATTAATTTAGTTAGTTATTAAATTTTTATTTTTACTCATTCATTTATTTATTTATTTATTTATTTAGCTATTGAATTTTTATTAATAATTATTAGCTTATTTATTTACATAGTTATTGAATTTTTCTTTTTACTTATTCATTTTTTATTTATTTATTTAGTTAATTAGTTATTAAATTTTTATTTTTACTCATTCATTTATTTATTTATTTATTTATTTAGCTATTGAATTTTTATTATTAATTATTAGCTTATTTATTTACATAGTTATTGAATTTTTCTTTTTACTTATTCATTTTTTATTTATTTATTTAGTTAATTAGTTATTAAATTTTCATTTTTACTTATTCATTTATTTATTTATTTATTTATTTATTTATTCATTTATTTATTTAGCTATTGAATTTTTATTTTTACTGATTAGTTTAATTATTTATTTATTTAGCTATTGAATTTTTATTTTTATTAATTAGTTTATTTATTTATTAATTTAGTTAGTTATTGAATTTTTATTTTTACAGATTAGTTTAATTATTTATTTATTTAGTTATTTATTGAGTTTTTACATTTTTACTTATTCATTTATTTATTTAGTTATTGAATTTTTATTATTAATAATTACTTCATTCATTTGTTTAGTTAGTGATTGAATTTTTATTATTACTAATTAGTTTATTCATTTAATTATTTACTTATTAAATTTTTTCTTCCCTTTTATTAAATATTTACTGATTGCCACGGCGAGGGATAATGATTTAAGTTGACATTTATAATTATTGTTCACGCGCGTAATTTGTAAAAGAGAAAGTACCCAAGAGGAGGGTATTAAACAGAAAAAGAGAGAAAATTAATGAATAAATAAATAAACAAATAAATAAATAAATATTGTACGAGAGCGTTCACCAGCCGGACGTGAACAATTAAACGACATTGGCGCCACGCGTTCATTTTTCTCATATGTATTTACATACATGTACATTTACACTTATATATACACATAAATAATAAATAGAAATGATATGTACACATGAAGTGTAAAATTATTCCGGATATAACATTCAATGAAAACTAAAAATTAATTAATCTTTATTGAATGGCAATAATTAAAATGCATCAGAATAAATAAAACGATGATTTTATATTATTTAAATATTTAAAAGTATATATTTGTATTGATGTACAATCATTCATGTATTTATTTATTTATTTATTAGTTACTATGAGTTTTCAAAGTGAGATAAAAAAATTGTTTTGAATTTTTTGATGCGTTTGGAACAAACGTCATTTGAAAACATATACAAAACCTGAATGTGTTCTCAAGCATTCACTACGACTACAACAATAAATTTTATGACTATAAACATTTACATTGGCGCCATTGAAATTTCGTGACATCGTCTCACACTTAAAGATCACAAATCCAAAGCTTTATATATGTATAACAAATAAACTAGTAATATTACAACGAGTTCCATATATACTCACATTTCCATTTCCCATCGTAATAAAAATTATATACACCATAGAATAATAATAAAAATTAATTCTACTCAATAATTGTTCTTCCAAAAAATATATAATATTAACACCATACCAGTGTTATTAACAATAATAAATAAAAGAAATTAATAACGTAATTATAATTATAATTAATCATCATTAATGAATATATTTTTTATTCATAAATTTAATAAATAATTTTTCTTTTTTTAAAATCAAACTCACCGGGCTCTGCAAATGTAATTATTTCCGATGTTCTCGCATAAAAGTCATCCATCTCAATGTCCGCAGTTCTATCATCGTCATAACCACCACCATCACCACCACCACCACCAACATTGAAGCTCTCGGTGGATGTCGCGCCCTCGGTCATCGACTCCTCAGATTGATCAACATTTCTGTATGAATATTCATCGCCGGCATAAAAAAATTCACCATATTCATCCACGTGTTGACGTCTATCATGAATTGTATCACGTGAATCAGTTGGACCAGGTGGTTGTGCCTCAGCACGATAAATTGTTTCCAATGCAAGATGTCGTGGCACTTGTGCCAGGGTTTTATTAACGTCTGGTGGTCGACGTAATCCAAGTTTAGTAAGTATCTGATGTTTAATTGCTTCAAGACGTAAATCATCTGGGCTTGGACCAATTTCTTTACGATGAATTGTATGAATATGTTGATGTGGACAACCAGGACATGTACGATGATGATGTCCACCACCACCATTAGCTTGACGTCCAAGTGCACAATTAGGCAAAGCTATCAACCATGTAACGAGAAGCACGAGGAATAGAGGAAGTCTGCAATATGTGCTATCACTTTTACGTGAATATTTTTTAAATCCACGTGACAATAAATGGAGGTGATGACGTTTTTTATATTCGTCGTATGCCTCCAATTGTCTTCTCATTGATGTACTTAACTCGTGCATCTCGACGGAGAGTCACCTCCGTATTCTTCGTCGTTTTTGGTGCCACCCTCGCACCAATTTATTAATATTATTATCCTTATTAATTTGTTTATTGTCCACCTGTTTATTTGTTTTATTATTGATATTATTAATTTTGGTAATTGTATCCACGTTATTTTTCTCTTTCGTCTTTTCACTATTAAATTTGGACGTTGCTGTGACAATTGTAACGACAACGACGTTGAAGACGTTCGTGGACGATGACGGGGAAAAGGCATCATCGCCTAAACACCCCATTACCAACGACTCACGGCCTTTATTTGGCTTGTTTTTTTGCCTTCCTGATTCCACTGCACGGCCATTCGCCAAATAAATTCCACAATTGTAAATAATTATTTATTCTTTATCACCCAAAGGTGCAAAATACCCAATTATAAACCACCAGTCTTTATTTTCTTAGGCAGTTGAATATTTTATTCACACCTTTTTTTTTTTTTTCCTCTAAATTTTATTTATTCCATTCAATCAATCTATTTATTTTACTTATTTGTCTTTTATCTTTTCCTATTTATTTAATTTTTTTTTTTTTGTTTGTTTATTGTTTCGTTTATTTCTATTGCAAAGAATTTTTATCTACGAAATATTCAACGTTCCCTAAGGCCGACGTGACTTCCTTGGACACTTCCTGCGACTTCCTAAGGCTTCACTACCTGCCCTAACACCCGAACTATGCAGCATTTAAAAAAGCCTGAGTGACTCCCGCGTGCCGGGGTTCGTTCTCCACCGGGGGAAAGACACCGGGTCAATTGTGTACCACCGGTGTCTTTTATACTTTTACAATTTAATATAATACAAACATTTATATACTCGAAATACTTTCAATATTACAAATTTTTTTGATAAATCACCAACACTCTGTATATAAATCCCAGACAAATCCACATTATTAATCTATCTGGCAGAGACATCTACCAATACCATAATCCAAAAAACCAATCAACAAAAATTATTATAAAAAAAAAATGAAACCATTTAAATTTATATTCATTTAATTTTGTAATTTTTTCTTTCTTTTATTAATTCATCAACTTGGCACTTGAGGTGGGAAACAAAATATTTTTTTTGATTAATAATTTCGTCGGTCCCTCTAACACAAACCCCTTTTGCTCTTCAACCCAATTAATTAATTCAAATTTCTTTTTCTCTTGTAATTTTTCTTTTTATTTTCTTTCTATTCCTCGTTATTATTTTCCTTTTCTCCAAATCGTTTTTTCCACAAACGTGGAAAGGACACTCTTATAATTTCTAAACCGAAGCACGCTTCTCAGAGGCGCGCCGGACACTGAAGGGGGCAACCACCACCACAATCCACCCACCCACGACGATATAGGTTGTAAGCTAGCTAGCTAGTAGCTTCGACGCTGTCTGCTTTTGCTCCTTCTTTCACCCAACACACCACACAATCACATTTACTCTCTTTCGCTTTTTCCCTCTCCACCCACACACCGTTCACTCTTTCTATGTTACTCCCTCTCTGCGTTACAATCCAAGTATCTCATTCCCTCACTTGCAACCAACTATTTCACTCTATCTCAAAGTTTCTGTCGGTTACATTCGAAGTGAACAACTCCCCTCGATAAACCTGCAATGAGAAATAAAATAAATATAAATAAATATAAATAAATATTAAAAATAGGAAAAATAAATATCTATTTTTAATTTTTAATAGAAGAAAATTAAGAAAATGATGAAGAAACAGAGGAGAAAAATAAATAACAAGAAAAAGAATTAATGAAAGGGTTTAGAATAAATAATTAAATTTTTATAGAGACATTTTAATAAATTTTTTTTTTTCGACTTCAATTTTTTTTTTATTTATTTATTTTTTTTTTTTTTG
>JAQQBS010001422.1:24509284-24563324 GCA_030347275.1 Microctonus aethiopoides | reverse complement strand
ATTTTTTTTTTATTTATTTATTTTTTTTTTTTTTGTGTGTATAGAATTTTGGCATTTAGTTTTATCTTAGTTGCAGGATTTATCATGCAATAGTGAAGCTTTTATGTTGTATAGCGCATTAGGGGTGTACATATATGCATTTTTGATTGCGCTCGGCGCAGGCGTCCACACATAAATGTGATATTGTGGAGGGCGACGACGCGTATACGCGACGAGCAAGAAGAGATGTCATGTGAGAGAAGATATCAAAAATACGAGTAAAATATATTAAGAAAAAGAAAGAAAAAAAAAAACTTGAGAAATGTGACGAAATAAACCATGAAAAATTGCGCAAAATTTTAAATTATTTTACAATTATTTATCAATCGAATGATATTAAATAATGAAAAAATTATTAATGCGATAGAAATTATAATTTATACTACAAAAAAATAAATTATTAAAAAAAATCATTTGAATAATATGAAAATAATTTATATTTACATAAACATATAAATATTTAAATAATAAATATAATCTAAATTAATAAGAATAATTAATAAATGCATTTGGCAATTCTAAAAAAAAATTTTTTAATTTAAATCAAGTGTATAAAATTGCACCACGTGGTATAATTTTCAATCTCACACACGTTAGCTAATATTGAATTAAATCCTACCAAAAAAATCCTCATTCTCATATCCTAATTCTCCAATTCATTTAATAATTAAAAAAAAAAATAAATAATTCATCAAACCAATTTTTTAAATAAATCACCAACAACTACCCCAAATTAATTCCCATAATTCAACATAACAATAAAAAGTGTGATAATCAAGACAATATAAACAGACTCTAAAAAAAAAAATATTCACTCGAATGAATTAATTATATTAAAAAACAAATAAATATAAATATTTAGAAATTTAAACAAGGCATGGAATAAATGTAAAAGAGTTAGAATATACGAAAAGAATAAATAGGAGGGGCTGGTTAAAAGAGGAAAAGAGCGAGTGAGACAAGTGTAGCCGTAAGCATATTGATCAGAAGACAGTAGTTGGCGAAATGCCACGTGGTGATGCTGTGCAAAAGGAGGTGCTGGCCTCTCCTCCTATTATGAGCCAAGGCTTCCATCTTCGTTCCCTTCACTTTACTTATTCGATCTTTCTTTTTACATACACATATGTATACATATGTATGTATATCTTTATATATAACATCGAGTGGCAATAAAACAAGCCTTTTCTTCTGTCTCCATTTGCGTTTATTCCATCATTCTTTTGCCTCTGCGGCGCCTTTTTTTACCGTCTTCACGGAAGAAATACGTATACACTCTTATAAGTATTATATGTATAAGCACTCCCGCGCTTTCAATTAATATGTTCAGGGATCCCCCGTGTGTCACTTGGATTTTTCTCACCGTTGTTTCATGAGTAATAATAATACACAGCGAACATACCTCAGGTTATACGGATGTTTGTGTTTATGTACATGAACACAGGATTATTTCTGAGGTGGAGAGACCACACGGAAGAAGAACACAAAACCTTGAGAAAATATTTCAAACTGAATTATAATAAAACGATAAAGAGATAAAAAGAAATAAAAGGAAAAATGAATAAATAAATAAATAAATAAATAAATAAATAAAAATAGAAAATTTAAAATTGTTTTAATGGAAATAAGAGAACGGGCGAAACGAGAAGGTCAGGTGTCGTCTTGGGTGGCTACCGGTTCTTGGGATGTGAGAGATATTTCTTCTTCTTCTTCTTCTTCTTTTTTTTTCTTCATTTTTTTTTTATTTATTTATTTATTTTTTTTTTATTTGTTATTTAAAACTCACGTTTCTCTCTGCTCGAACGAATGCCGCATTGGGAGATACAGATGATAATGCAGATAACTTTTGAATAATTCGAAGAATCCTCTTGCGCCACTGTTAGTATATGAAAAGAAAATTTAAAATGATTGTTCATCGATAATAAAGAAAATTTTTAGTTGTAGAAAATTATTTATCAGTGAAATATTTCTGTACGATAGATAGAGCAACACATTGCTTCAAGTAATAACGATGTGAAGGAGTAAAATATTTCTATAATAATTATTTTTCTATGGTATTTTTGTTGATTGAGGAGAAAAAAAAAACCCAAATTTTTTGGCATTTATTAAAAATTGTATTCAATTGTTATTAAATTTTTTTTTCCAGTTAAATTTTTATGTTTATATGGTTGTTGTTTAAATAAAATACAGGAAAAAAAATGGATAATGTGGAAAAATTAAAAATTGTAAAAGAAGCAGTGAAAACTTATGAAAATTTTCCAAAGAATGGAATAATATATAAAGATATTTTTGGAATATTTCAAAATGTTACAGCAATGCGTGCTATGAATGATTTATTAATTGATCATGTTAAGCATATGGATGTGGATGTTATTGTGGGTTTGGATTCACGGGGATTTTTATTAGGTCCACTTATCAGTGTTGCACTTAATAAACCATTTGTGCCAATAAGAAAGAAGGGAAAATTGCCTGGTAATGTCAAACGAGAAAATTATAAACTTGAATATGGCGAGGTTTGTATCAATTTATTGTATTCATTTATAATATTTTTTTTTCTCTTTTCTCATTCAATAAACAATTGATATATTTATTATTATATACTATTATTTTCGAAGGCAACATTTGAAATTCAAATAGAGAGCATTAGTGGTGGAAAAAAAGTCTTAATCGTCGATGATTTATTAGCGACTGGAGGTGAAGAAAAATAAATTAATTAATTATTCTATTTTGTACAAAGTATAAAAATAGGGGAAAAATAATTTATAATATTTAATTTTGCAGGAACAATGGCAGCTGCAATTAAATTAATAAAATCAACTGGCGCTGATGTTGTGGAATGTCTTGTAATTATGGAAATAAGTTCACTTAATGGACGTGCTAAATTGGGAGTTCCTGCATATTCTTTCATTCAATATGATTAATTTCTAATTTTTAAATTTTAATAATGCCAAATAATTATTTCGTTTATTCAATCTATTACCAAGAAATGTCGTAATATCTCAGGGTTAAATATTAATTAACGAAACATTCCAAATAATTTTTATACGAAACATTAAAAGATTAAAAAAGTGAAAAAATAATTTTGTAAATACTATATACAAGCTAATTTTTTATAATATTAATGGACGTTTCTTTTATCTTTTTTTTTTTTAGAATGTAAAAAATATTGTCATGATAATTGCCATGATTGAATATTTAAATGGATTTTATAAATGAAAATACCTTTTTATGATTCACTTCGTTCTTTTTTGTGTGTGAAAAACATTTTGTTTTTTCTTCTTAATATTTCTATTATCACATTTAATTCATCTTCGTTTCCTTATGGATTTCAAAAATGTTTGAACTTCTCCAACGAGATTTTGTACGTCATTTCGTAATTTCCGACATGAATTTATTCTCGATCGATTTGGTGTTTTCGCACATGATTTTTTACACGGTGAAATTACTTCCACTGAAGTTGATGGAAATTCATAATTAAATTTTTTACGCTCATGAGCCAAGCTCAATTTGGCTACTTGAATTTCCTCCTTATAACATTTATTCAATGCTGAAAAAATCAAGATAAAAAATAAATAAATAAAAATACAGATTGATTAAAAAAATATAATTTAATTAGAAAATATATTTTCAAACCTTTGAGTCGATTTTGATGAATTTGTTTAGCAAAATTTTCGCTCTCCTCTCGAAGTCGTTTCTCTTCAGCAATTTTAGCAGCTTCACGTCGTTTCTCAATTAAAATTGCTTCCTCTTCTTTCAATCTCTCCAATTCCGCCAAATGCTTTTGATTTTCAAGCACAAATTTCGGATATTCTGTTATTAAAATTGGCGGATAAGGACCATTTGACGGCAAAGTACAATAATTCTCCCTGAAAATCAATAACACAATCAAATATTTCAAATATGAAAATAAAAATTAAAAAAAAAAAATTCGTTTCATACCTAAAGTATTGTGATGGATGATTTTTTTCAGACAAATCACTTTCAATACGACGTGCTACTCTCATAAGTTGCCTAATAGAAACTTGTCCCGGTTGCCCAAAAAACTTTTCAATCTCTTCTTTACTCTTCAATAACGATAAAACTGTTTCCTTTGAACAAACATTATAAGCCACCACATATAATAATAACATCCATGGCTTTTGATAAGTAAGTAAATGATCCCAAAGAGTGAGCCATTCATTACCGGACAATACTTCGCTCATTGTCGTTCTCAAAAGTGGCCAAGCATAATGAGTTGATGTAACATCATAATCAGCATAAAATTTCAACAAAAATGGATCAACTTCCATTAAAATATTTTCAATAATTCCAAGAACATTTAATGGTGGAAACGGATGATATTCAAACCATTGTTGACAAAAATTCCATAATATCATTAGCGAAGCTTCGAATGCCGACAGTGCATCTCTTTGGAAGACAACGACAAATGGAAAAATAAGTTCAGGAAGAAATTGACATTGTTCTAATATTGGACACAGCTGAATAAGTCTCTCAACAGTCAATGAAAGTAATGATGCTTTTGTTTTATCAGCCAATTGATAATTCATTGAATATTTTGACTTGCCATCTGTTGAAATTTTGCTATTTAACGCTGCAGATGCTTTTCTATTGCCCGGCAATTCCAAAATCATTCGCCAAATAATAGAACGATAACGTTGAGGATATACACCGAATTCTTGGAGTATTGGAATAAGTCGTGGTATTGGTAATGAGTCTTTCATTGCTTTTTCAATACATTCTAAATGTTCGCTAGCATCATGAGCTTTTGGACGTGAAGTTCCAAATTGTAATATTACTTTTTCCGGCTGAACATTAATTAATCGATCAATTCCACTGATTATCAATGATCCATCGAATAAAATTGATGCAATCCATTGGCCACGTGGCGATACAACAATTTTTCTGATACCTGTGAGAGTGTGTTCTGGAGTCTCAATAAAACATGCATTATTTAAATCCAAAAACATTACTTTTCCATCTTCAAATAAAATTGAAATAATTTTATTTGCTCCAGCGTCCAATGATTCAGGAACAATTTCAAGTCTTCTAGCACCACTGGATATTTCTGGTAATGTAAAACTCTTCAATAATTTCCATGATTTTGTTTCTAATACAATAATTTTTTTTTTCGCACCACAAATAATTAATGCTCCGCCATTTTTTGTAAATGCAAAATCTTTAACATTTCGTAATTTATGATCGCATAAACAAACTCTCACATCAAAATCAAATTGTTCAAATAGCCAAGCTTGCATTGTATCATTTTCATATAATACCACAATTATTCCTGATGATGAAAATATTGCTTTTTTAATACGACTTTTATTATTCTCCAATCGTAATTGATGAACTTTCATACATGATTTTAAATCCCAAACAATTGCATCTTTTTGTGATGCAGTTAAGCAATAATGTTTATAAAAACTCACTGAGGTTGGTGGTAATTTGTGGCCTTCCAATTGACTAAAATCATTTGTAGATTTGGTAGTGAACTTTATTATTTGTATCTCTGATGATGTAAGTCCAATAATAACTTCAAACTTGTTGAGAGGATTGAATGCAACAAATGTTGATTGTCCAATAAAGCCAAGAATTTGATAATGCCAGACATTATAAATTAATTCAAGCAAATAAGCAATTCCTCGTGCATCAATAGCAAATAATCGTTTTTCAGTCTCATTAAAACAAATATGTAAAAAGTTTACTCGCCGAAAACATTTTGTTGGTGGTTTTTCAGGTTCAAGTCGATAAATATCTCGGGCGAATTTCGATAATTTATTTCGTGTTACCGGCATTATGCCACGATTTATCATTAAATACGTTTAATTAATAATAAATATTTCACAATTAATGACAATCAGTAACGAAATTATAAATAATTTATACAGTTTGTTCGGTCGCAATTCCATACCTTGGTTTTGAGGTTAGGTTTTTGTTTGGCGACGCTTCCGGGCTCGCACATTACCGGTAATTATTATTATTTTTTTTTTTTTTCTGAAAAACAAAAGAAAATGCGCGCCATTTTCCAGGCGGGAAAAGTAATTAAATTGAAATATAATTTTACAATCATAAATAAAAAGAAAAAATTACATTTATTTCAAACAGCAAAAGCCATAAATAACAATACAAATTTTCTTAGTATAATTAAAATAAACATTCCTTCAATTATCCAATAAATTTGCCGACTAGAAGTTTTATATTACAAATTAATAATTGTCATGGTAAAAATCATGAATACTTACAACACACTAAATAATCAACTAACCTAAATATTAATTCACCATTACAAAAATTTGTTATCAAAATACATAACCACAAAAAATAAAATTCCAATTTAAATCGAATCATAGAGAAAAAATAATGAAGAAAAATAAATCTTGATTAGATTTATGATGAATTCACAGCTCTGGGGATATACTTTTTATTATTAACAACTGGTATTGGAATAGCATGTATGTTGGGTCTCAATGGAAAACGTTTACCAGCAATATCAATTTCATAACAAGCCGATGGATCCATAATATAATCAACAGTTACAGTTTTAATATCATCATTTGGTCGACTAATAAATCCAAGACCAACAAGTTTATCCAATGCAAATCCATAACCTGCTGACGTAATTGTACCAACATAATCACCATTACGATAAACAGGTTCACCTCCCCATGCCCAAACATCTTGATTTAAATCCAAATCATCAAGTACAAACAAAACTAATCGTTTATTAATACCATTATCTTTCTGAATTTGAAGCGCAGACTTGCCAATAAAATTTTTCTTATCCAAATTCACTGTATAATTACAACCAGCTTCATATGGCGTGACAAATGGCGTTAATTCTTCAGCCCAAAATGGAATAAAGCGTTCAATTCTCATGAATCTTTGTGTTAATACACCAACATCACGTACACCATAATCCTTACCAACCTTAATTAATCGTGAATAAACATGTAATGCATATTCAGATGGTATATAAAGACAATAACCTGGCTCACCAGTGTGCGTAAATGACATAACCATCACGTCTGATGCATAACCAATATTCATAAGTTTATAAATAAATGGTGACATATTTATATCTGAATTAGAAAGCTCTGATAATAATGCTGTACTCTTTGGTCCAACTACATTGATCACTGTATAATTTGATGTGACATCATTGAGCCAAACTGAATGATCAATTGGTAAATGCTTTGACATCCATTGATATATTCGAGTTTGTTGTGATGTTGGTGATACCATAAAATAACTATTATCACATTGTCTGACTAGCATACAATCATTTTCATATCCACCACGTTCATTTTGCATTCCTGTTCGAGTTATTGTTCCAATTGGAATATCAGCATCATTACTGCACAATTGTTGTAAATAATCCGTGACTTCTTTCTTGTTTGACTGTTGATGATTAAATAATTATTTATTATTTAAATGAAAATTTAATTGATTTAAAGAAAGAATTATTTTTTTTTACCTTTATTTCAATTTTGCAGAATGAACTCATATCAATTATTCCAACACCTTCTTTGCACGCTTGATATTCTTCCTTCATAAAATCGAAGAATTTTGGTTTGTAAAAGCTTCCTGCAGGCATTTCAGGTTTTCGTTCACCTCTTCGATACGTCGAGTCGAAATATAATGGTCGTTCGTATGCCATTTTAATACCAAATATTGCGCCACGTTCCTCTAAAACTGAATACAACGGCGAACATCTCAGTCTTCTTGCATACTTATATTCACACTGATGTGGATATAAAATTGCATAATTTCGTCCTACTACTTCTTTAATTCGTTGCTGAAGATACTGTCTATTATTGTGCAAATCTAAAAAACGTTGAACATTAAATGGCAATAATTCTTGTGTTGATTCACCATTTATTAACCATTCAGCAACTTGTTTTCCAATTCCACCAGCGGCTTGAAGTGAATTACCATTCATTCCAACAGCGACAAAATAATTTTTGACTTCTGGACTTTCGCCCAATATCCATCGACCATCAGGAGTAAAATTATCAGGACAATTATAAACAGTCATATCACTGTCTTTTTGTAAATGTGGAATTCTTTTGATAATTTTATTCCAAAGTAAATTCCAATGACTATTATCAGTTGTTAAATTTTTCATCCAATCGCCAGATGGTACATTAGCATTTTCAAATGCTAATTTAGCATCATTTTCATACCATCCAGCCATCAGGCCACCATCCCATTCTCTCATATAACAAGACGAATCATAATCACGTACAATTGGTAAATTTTCCGTTACATTTATTGGCAATGATTTTATAATAGCGTAAAAACGTTGTGCGGGATACGACGGTATTCTCACTGGTGGATTGCATTTAAGACCTAATTGTCGTGCCCACATACCAGCACAATTAATAAAATATTCGCACGATACAGTGCCAAGATTTGTTGATACACTTTTAACTCGGCCATTTAACGTTTGAACTTCGTCTATTTGACAATTTTCAATGTATTTTGCACCGCCATTTTGTGCTAATTGTGCTAAAACATCGCAAACTGCACTTGGATTGACAATAGCATCCTCTGGAACCCAAACAGCACCTTCAATATCATCAATATTCAAATGCGGATATAAATTTGATAATTCATGTTTGCTCAACATCTCACAATGCAAACCAGTTGGTACATTATATGCCATACGACGTTTAATAGCAACAACACGATCTTTAGTTTGTGCTAAATTTATACTGCCACATTGTTTCATTCCTATGTTATAACCCATGTCCTGCAATTGACGATAGAGTTTTATACTGTATGATATCACATTTTTGTGAACAATTGGCTTGAATAAACCAAGTAATCCTGAACCATAGCGTGAAGTACCACTGCCAATACTGACAAAAAAATAATAAATTAAACAAATATGATAATAATTTTATCTTATTTATTATAATATTTAGGATTTTAAATATACCTATTTTGTTCTAGAATAAGAATATCTCTCCAACCATTGAGAACAAGATGATATGCTACGGAATTTGCAACAATTCCTGCACCAGCAATAACAATTTGCGATTGTTCAGGCACCAATGTTGAAAATTTATTCGACTTATAAACAGCATTGTTATTTACTTTATGAATATTCCAAGTTTGATTATTAATTGTTGTCGAATATATTGATTCTTTAGTTTCTCTATTTTTTTTATAGGTTAGAGTTCGATTATTCAACCCATTTTTCTTTATTGCATAATTATTTTTGCATGACAATTGATTAAATTTATTTACACATTGAGATGACGAATTTCTCAACATTGATTAATATTGTTTATTATTAATTATTGATAAATCACATTGAATTCTTGTTATCGCACTGGTTTATTTATTTTGGTTGTTAGATTCAACACAAACATTCACATGTGCGATCATGTGTTTATATACCATGGATATTTGTAGATAAAAAATCATATAACTATGTACCTATGCATAGTTATGTACATATATTGTCGTTATATTCATAATTGTAATTGGAAAAATAAATAAAAATGTTAAATGTACCTTGAATAAATTAAATAAATTCAAATGATAATTATTTTGTTTTAGCATAAAAATTCTACTATTGTTATATTTTTAGAATTAAAAAATTCTAAAATATATTTCTTATTATAAATTTATAGAAAAACATGTGAATTAAAATTATTTATAATTGTCTTCTTTTGTTTAATATAGGTACATGAATGTTAATTACGTATTACGTTAAAATTTTATGGTTGTCATAATGATCATGTGAAATATTTTGATTCTATTTCAACACCAAATATCAATTTTTTTTTTTATTTTTTAGTTTATTATTTCAAAAAATTATCATGAGTTATATTTTTCAAATTACTAGTGCAATGTGGCCATTAATAATGAAAATTTGTACACTCAAATTACTATGGATATTTCTATTTGTAATTATTTCAACGACGACTTTTCTTATGATTGTGGTGAATTGATAATTTTCTTTAATTAATTATTAATAGTATAACATATATTAAACATAAATAAATATAATAATTTATCTTTCTTTTCTTAGTACAAAGGACAGAAGAGTGAACTTAAAAAATATGTAAGATTTATAAAAACTATAATAAATATACTTTGTATATTAATATATTTTTATTTTTAATTTAAGTACATGATATTTTTTAATGGTATTTTATTATTGATTAGATTCTTGATGGGGATAATATCGAAGATGATTTGAGGCCCGTTGAGGTTAATTATGATTAAAAAATAATCCAGTCTTTTAATTATTGTATATTAAAATTATAAATGTTTGTTGATTTTTTTTTTTTTTTTCATTTAGATTTGTAACAGTGTGCACAGTCAATTACAGAGTCTTGCTGAGAATCTTTTAGAGAAAGATGAACAAGTAATTATACATAAATAAAAATGCATTTGAAATATCAAATAAAAAAAATTAACTATTAAATATTATGTACAAAAATTGATGAATTAATTATAAATTACAGCTTAAAAAATCTCGAAGTGATTTAAAATGCGCTGAAAAAGTTCTTGACTTCATTGAAAATAATAAAATATCATCCGTAACGCGTTATAAACAATTATTATCTGGTTTAAAAGACGATTTAGAAAAAATTGAATATGAGGTATATTTTTTCTCATCAAAACATATGTAAATATTTCTTTTAATCTTATTTTTGTATTAATTAAAGGTAAAAGAATTGCAAACTGAAATTACTGGTTTGTCTAAACAACGAGAACATTTAAAAACTGATATTTTACAGGTAAAAAATTCTATCGATTATTATTCATAAGAAAAACTTGAATGAAAAAAATTATTAAATATATAAAATTGATTATTTCAGCAACAAGAAGGTTATCAGAAATTATTTCATGCATTTGCACGAGAATTTAATATCGTAAATGATTCAATATTGTCCAATCCTTTTTCGAATTTAAAAATTGGAGGAAATCATTCTATGAATTATTATAAATCACAGTAAAATGAAACCATTAGTCAGAGTCTATTAATGTTTTTTAAAAATATTTTTGTCTATGCATAATTATCCATAATTTCAGAAATCCTTTACATAATATTTTTATATAATTATTTTCAACTGTAAATAACCATGATAATTCTTTGGCATTTGTTTCAAATTAATATTAATTAATATTAATATTAATTTTAATATTAATTAATATTAAAATTGAAATAATAAATAATAAGAATGTAAAATTCTTACATATAATTAATGTTCATATTATCTTTAATTTCCCACAATACTTTTGCTCTGCTAATTTTTCTTTTCAATATCATTTTTCGTCCTCTCAAGGAAATAATTCCATTCGTTAGACTTTCAACTCGTCTTTTATACTGATCTCTTTTTTTCAATACTTGATGCAATTTACTCTTTAAATTCTCAATATTATCTTGACTGATACTTTCATGACTAGACAATGCAGCAGGTGTTGAATTATCATCATTGTTCACATCTCTGCAAGTGTTTGAATGTCTCAATTCTTTGTTTCCTTCATTTGCTTCGGCATCTAGACAAAAAAATTGAAATTAATATCCACATAATTTATAAAAATTACAAACTTTAAATAGAGTTCGTTTTCGAGGAAATAAATTATTGTCCTCACCATCAGTGGAATAATGTGTTTCTTCTAGTTTTATTATTTTATATTCCTTCAACGTTGGTGAATTAATTTCACATTGTTTCATTGATTCTTTCATCACCATTGTAACCTCCCTCTAAAACAAATTAATATATTAAATAACATAATATAAATAATCAATTGCTCTTCCAGGAAATATAAATAACATTTTAAACAATTTGAAAATTTTTAATTAAGTTCTTACCTAAAAAATAAATAACAGCACAAATTGACAATTGTTCGCTTAAAAAATCGTCAATCTCCTTAAAAATTATCATCCAAACATTCCAAATAAATTTATTTACTGCCACAAAAATTAATAATTAATAATGCTTCAATTAAAAACCAACATGCACTAATGAAAAAATATTCATCAATGAAAGTAAGTAAAATATTACTAGTCGATTATTTTTCATAATTCTATTCTATTTCCTCAAATTATTCATACCAATAAATTAATAATATAAATTCCAACATATAAACAAATTATTATTAACCAATAATTATACATAAATCCATGCAAAAAAGTCTGATTACCATTAATAATTAAATGCCCTAAATGTGTACTCAAAATGGCGGCTCAATTGATACACATCAGCTGATTGAGGTTATGTATTTTTTTGTCTCCCCTCCACTGTTAAAATTACGATGATCAGCTGTGATATTCCTTAAACGGACACCTGGGTTACATTCAAAATAGATATATAACTAATTTACCGTCTCGTCTTACCATTTAACAAAATTAAACAATAAATTTTACCAACACAATTAGAAAATGAACAACGCTATGAAGTCATTCAAGGACACATTGTCTACTGCCAAAAATGTTTTAATTCTCAGTGGAAGTGGTGTATCAGCTGAATCTGGTGTACCAACATTTCGTGGTAGCGGTGGACTATGGAGAACATATCAAGCAACATATTTGGCTACACCTCAGGCATTTAAAGCAAATCCATCACTTGTATGGGAATTTTATGAATATCGACGTGATGTCGCGAGTAAAGTTCATCCAAATAAAGTATGTATATTTTTTAATATAATTACAATTATATTAATGTACAATTCATAAATTAATTATTTAATTTACAGGCACATGAAGCAATTGCAAATTTTGAAAAAAAATTGGTAAAAGAAGGTAAAAATGTTACAATTGTAACGCAAAATGTCGATGGATTACATCAACGTGCTGGATCCAATAATGTTTTGGAACTTCATGGATCATTGTTTAAAACTCGATGCACTGAATGTGATAATATTGAGGTGAATCGCACAATACCAATTTGTCCAGCATTAGAAGGAAAATGGTTATTAATTTTTATCTATTAATATATATATTTTTTTTTTTGTATTTAATTATATACTAGTATTCATGTATATTTAAAATTATCCTATTAATTCTTGATATTATCTCACAGTGCACCCGACCCGGATGTGATGTCATCGGATATTCCAGTTGAAGAATTACCGAGATGCCAAAAAAATTCTTGCGGTGGATTATTGAGACCACACATTGTTTGGTTTGGTGAAAGTCTTGATGAAGAAATCCTTGATAAAGCTGGTATAATAAATACTAAACAAGAAATATTTCATATTAAATTATTATTCAATTCGTTTAATTAAAGACATGTTATATTTTTGAATTATTTTAGAAAAAATGGTTGAGACATGTGATGCTTGTTTAATTGTTGGCACATCATCAATTATTTATCCAGCTGCTATGTTTGCACCAAGAGTAGCTGAACGCAGTGTTCCAGTTGCTGAATTTAATCTTGAAGACACGGAAGCAACGAAACATTTTCAGTAATTGATCGCAATATATTATATATATTTTTTTTATTTTTTTTGAATATTTAATAACAATTTTTATTCTCGTAGATATCATTTCCGTGGACCATGTACAGTAACTGTAACTGAAGCTCTGACACTGTGATATATTTAAATAATAATTAATTGCTCTCTTGCTGGGGTGGAAATCGTTTTTGTTTTTGTTGGTGATTTACAAGAGTTTAAGTTGTTGTAGAATATAGAAATTATATCTTGTATATTAGAAGAAAAATATTAATAAATTGAAATTATTTATTATAATTGTGCAGTTTCATATTTGATAGGAAAAGTGGAATGTTTATTAGTATAAATAATTTTTTTTATAAGCTTGAAAGGCTATAAATTATTCAACCATGTAGAATTTATTTATTGATCAGTTCGAACATAAATAAAACGCGAAATTAATTTTAAGACAATACAATTTTAAATATTTTTATGATTAAACTTTCTTTCATTTGTCCATAGCATTCTAGGTTATGTTGATCTATTCCATTTATTAATTTATTTTTTTGTTTACATAGCATTATATATTTATTTATTTTCATTACTTTGTTATGTGTGTCGATTGTTGACACAGTTTTTTTATATATACTTTGATTGAAACAAAATCTATCACAGAATGAGAAATGGTCGAGGGTGTCTGCGAAATAAAATTCGCAAATATTTATATTTTTCGCAATTATTACCATCACTTTCATATTTTATTTTTGATTTTAATCATCGAGTAATTAAACTCGAATAATCATGAAAATTTACAGTGCTATAAATCATCAATGAAAAATTGTGCCGAATATAAGTTTTTTTTAATCTATCCAATGCTTAAAACATAAATATTGGAAAATATATTTAATTATTTATATTCTCCTTTTTCTTTCTCTTCTTCATCATTTGAAATCATCAGTTATTTTTTCTCAAACATTCAACATAAAATACCATCGTATACCACCATAAATATTTTTTTTTTTACATAAACACCACCTATACAATGTCAAATAATATTTACACATTTAAATACACTCTAGATTTATTAAACATTACATTAAATAATTTTCTCAATCTCTGATTTAAATGAAAAAAAAAAAAAAAAAAAAAAAAAAACATATATAAATCCCCAAAAATCACAGATAAACAAATAATATATATAATAATGCGAAATAAAAAAACAAATTCACACTCGGCAATATAAAAAAAATTAAAAAGTTCTATAATAAAAAAAAAATATAGTAAAAAACATTACACCCTTTATACTCTTCAATTACTTCGCAAAAATATTTCACGGTATTGTCGTGTATTATTGTATGACAACCAGAATGGAAGAACATTTTTTCTGTCTTTTGATTGCACACATAAAAAGCGCCAAAAATAATTATATCAATATACATATCGTATATACATATATAAATAAATTATAATCTATATAATTTCAGCTGCATATTTTTGTGCCTCTGTGTAGCGTATATAAAATAATAATATTCCCCACTTCAAAGGCATTTTGATTGTGTTTAAATTTAAATTAATGTGATATACACACAAAAATTTGTTTCTATTATGAAGTTAATAAAACTTCATGCATTAAATTTGCATCGACATTCCTCTCCCAATATATAAAAAAAAAAGAAAAAATATAAACAAATAATTATAAATGTGCATGTACATATATAAATACATTTCTTTTCTAAATCACTCTGGTGATCAATCATTGATTCATCTTCTCTATTATAAATACATAAAAATAATTAAAAAAAAAAAAAAATCTAATACCAAATAAAATCCGGATTAAAACGCACGTCAAATCCTTTTAGCCATTGTATATATAAAATATAAAATTAAACAATAACTGATCTTGATGCTGATGGTGTTGTTGTAGGACTATCAACAGTTGTTACCAATGATGAAAACGTTGATGTAATAGTTGTCATCAATGATGACGTTTGGGGTACAATTGTCGTTGTAATATTTGGAATAATCGTTGAATTATTCCAGCAATATGGCATTATTTGTCCATGTTTGCATGAATTAATTGAATCATTGTGAAAAATAATAAGATAAAGACCAGCGATTGCAGTGAATGCACCAGCTGCAAGTAATGCAATTGCTGGAATTTTTTTTGATGACAATAATGAACCCTCTTCCAATCTAAGATAGCATAAAGCTGGAAGAACGTATGCAAGTGGTACTGCAGCGAGTATACCATTCAATTCAAGAACAACACCAAGGCAATCTTCTGACATTGAAATTAAATAGGCCGTTGTTATTATTCCCATAGTTATCAATAAATGACGTCTGTCTGAGCCAGATATATAGACATCATGATTTTCCGTCTCGGTAGTTCCTTTTATTGCCGTCAATATAACCTAGAAATTGAGATAAAAGTTAAAAAAGAAAAATAAGTTTAATGCAATTTTAGTTTAATGAATCTCTTTCAGGTATGATAAATTTTGAATAGACAACTTATGACCCAATTTGCATGTTTCTCTTGATATAAAACTATTTTTTTTTTTTATTAAAAGTGAAATATGCAACAGAAAATTAAGGAGAAATAAAAAAGTTGATTTTACTTTGTGTATAAATTATTTTATAAATATTGACGTGGAAATTAATTGTATTAAATTTATTATAAGTTTATCACAACCTTGGAACATTCTGGCGTATTGACATTAAATATTACCAAGTGGTTGTTAAAATTTTAATTTATATTCCTTCAAAAAATATATTTTTAATTTAACTCAAAATTAATTGATGTTTAATATTTATTGATATTTTATGACTGAATTTTAGCCAGCAATTTTAATAAATTTAAAATTTATTTTCACATTATCCAAGAACATGTCGGTGATGTTTATAATTTTCAAGGTGAAATTTTTTAGAGAATTTTCTCTTTGAATTTAAATATAAATGAAAATGGCAGAAAAAATAATTTAAATTAATTCTGTTGAATAATTCAAGAATAATATTTCCAATTTGTTTTCTTGCCAGGTTGAACTTATTTACTAGATAATTTAATTTCATTTTCATACATATAATATATATTAAAGAGAGAAAAGTGGATTATTAAAGAAATAAAATAATTTATTTACCTCACGAGTAACGAAGCATTCAATGGGGAATGTGAGTAAAATTGTTCCACTGAACATAACTCTAGATAAATTCATCAGATCATCATCCCAACAATAATTTTCCATCAAATCACCTTGAACATAGCTCGTAAATGTAACATAACCAGCGATACCAAATGCTGCAGCAATAATAAACGAAGTAAATAAAGACCAATGAGTTACAACATCCCATTTTTGTTGAGTTGCCCGTTCAATTGAGCCATAAATAAGAAATGTATTATGATGGCACATAAATGCAAATGCCATAATTCCAATTGATGGTATAACACCTCGTATATTAGCAAAATCCCAACTATCATCTTTATCAGGTCTGAAAAAAAAAAAAATTCATAACCTATAAAAACATAAAAATATCAAGAAAAAAAAGAAATTTTTTTTTTCTTTCTTTTCATTCAATAAAAAATAGAATAAATGAATATATAATTTTATAATGCACAAAAGTTTACTTACACAAGTGATGACATTGTTCCCATTCGTATGAAAATAGCAAGAAGAATAAATCCCACACAAACGAGAGAGAGAAAAGAAATTTTTGCAAGTCTTGCAACATTTCTGTATAGACAAAGTGGAATTGTGATACATAATGTTGCTAACAATATGACAACTTCTCGTTGAGCAAAAATATTACTCTCACTGATTCCAGTTACCCTAATTATAACCTTTGTCACTGTATCACCCACGACAATATTGTACGATACCATCGCTGTAAATTATATCAAATAACAACAACAAAAATAAAAAAATAAAATAAATAAAGCTTGATAGTTAGAATTTAATAAATAGGAAGAAAAAGTCTTGGGAATTTATGATGAAAAAAAATTTTCATTTACCTATGAAGGGATAGACAAATTGAAGTGCTGTTAAAATATAAAATCCAGGACGACCAAAGGATGCTCTCATTAATCCTTGATAACTCATTTCCCCACAAATATGTCCACTTCTCACCATTAAAATGAGAGAATAATCAGTGAGGATTGCGACTATTATCAGGAGGAATATTCCTAAACCAAATCCAGATTGATGAAGAGCATAAGGAATACCTGAAAAAAATTATAATTAATATTATAAAACATAATTATTAATTATTTTATTTATTTTTTTATATTTACCTATGACGCCACTGCCAATGATTGAATTAATAAAATTGAAACTCGCCAAAGGAAGACTTGTGAATTTTCCTGATTCCTCCTCATCCTCCTGTAATGTGACCCACATCCACAATTCTGAGTATAGATCTTTCACCACATCATCGTATCATATTGCATTATTGCACTATAGATTTTTATTTATTTTATTTCATTTCATTTTTTATTTTTTTTTTTTAATATATTATTTTCCTTGTTGTGTTTTTTTTTATTTATTTATTTAATTATTTTCTATATGCTTTGTACCTTTTTCTCTCAAGGTTTTTTTTTTTTATTACAATTATAAATTTATCGGTGAACATTTATATAAATTACACTGTTTATCAAAAGTGCATTTTGTGCCTTGCAATTCAAACACAATCATTATGTGCTTTTATATTTAATAATATAACAAAAATAATTATTATAAAATTAAAACAGTGTGTGTAATAAAAAAATAAAATTGAAAAAATAAATTTATTAAATATTATTCAGCATTTTCAATAATTTACAACAATTAAATAGTTTTTTATTTCATGCACAGATGCACGATAAATTAAAATTGCAATTTGTATTTTATTAATTATAATATTTTGATTTATTTATTTATTTATTTATTTATTATTTTCAATTATCACTGTTTAAATTTTATAAATATACAGTGATATTGTATAAATGATTAGACTTAAGTTAAATAAATGCAAAAGCAAAAAATCCCAGTGAAAAAAGTGGTCGTAGAATAAAATTAAAAAATAAAATAAAAAATTTTAATTCAACTGCATAAATTATATAATTAAATTAAAACAAACATATAAATATATAAATATATTTATTATTTATATTTTTAAATTGAAGATTTCCAGGGGGCAATAGATAAAAAGCAGTTGAAAAAATTCATTGCATCAATTAAAGACAAAACAAAAAATAATTTGCATATATTATCTCAATTAAGTGCAGATTTTTGCAATCAAAAAATAAATAAATAATTATACAAACGATTAATACACATGAATATAATAATAAACAAATAATAAAATTCGATGACTGCTTGGATGACTCTGATGACTTCACCATGACGATGATGACGAAAAAAAAAAATAAATAAATATAAAATAAAATAAAATAAAATAATAATTTTACATATAAACATTTAATTAAATGCGAAAAATTATGTATAATAATTAATTATTATACCATACATATGTAGGTATGTCTATACATAATAATTAATACATACAATTATATAATAATATAAGATTATTTAAACATATTCATGAGAAGCCGCGAAGAGACAACGATTTATCTTACCCTAACGAGTTGTCTCATGTCGTCGTAGGAGTCGTCAGTTCCCAAGCTGCCTCCCTGCCAAAATTTTGTTGATATGTTTGTGCGTGTGAGCGAAAAAAATAATAATAAGTGTATAGGAGACCAAAAAAAGAGAGAGACAGAGAGAAACACACAAAGAAAACAAATTTTAAGACAAAGAAAAATTTTATTAGAACACGAAAAAAAAAAATATTTTTTTTTGGTGAATTATTTATTTATAAGTCCCTCTCTTATTGTATAATCAAAAAATTTTGTGAATATAATCCAAGTGCTTTGCATATATATATATATTAATGTTGTTGTTGGTGATATAATAATTAAATTATCGCGAGATATTTTAATGAGGAAAAAATAATTAATAAATAAATATTTTTATCAGCAGAAATTTTTTTTTTTTTTATTGAATGGAAATTTTGGATTATTTATTAGACAAAGGTAATTTTCCTAATGGAATTATTTGACGATTAGTAAAAAATTATTGCTTGCTGATATTGGTAATCTTAATTGTGTTAATTAATTTTTAGTGTTCAATAATGTGAGATTAATAATTATATATATGTGAAGCATTGAAAAGGTTTTTGTTTATTATTATTTATTGTGTTTGTAGACATGTATATATATGTTGTGGACTGTATAAGTATTAATAATGTTATTATAAACAGCTGGATAATGTGGAATAATTTCTATTGTTAATTATGACTACATAAATGCATTGTGAATAAAAAATTTAAATAAAATAATAAATAAAATTTATTAATCACTCATTAAATATTATTATCAATGGGAAATTACATTAACGACCATATGTTTGCAAGAATTATTATATCAAAG
Organism: Microctonus aethiopoides; assembly: GCA_030347275.1. NCBI lineage: Eukaryota > Metazoa > Arthropoda > Insecta > Hymenoptera > Braconidae > Microctonus > Microctonus aethiopoides. The sequence goes on along the minus strand of JAQQBS010001422.1, from coordinate 24,543,436 downwards.
TGTTATTTATCATAATTGAATAATTGTTGTGATAAAAATTAGTGGAAATTTTTTTATTTTTTTTTCTTCCTAAAAATTTTTTTTTGTTATCTAAATTTTTTTTCATTCAGTGTAATAACAAAACAACCTGTTATATACGGGTATAATACATAGACACAAGTGTAGATATAGATAAAAATAATTATTTTAATTATATAAATAATAAAAAAAATAGTTAGATTAATTTTAATAATAAATATAAATAATTTTTTTTTTTAATTTAATTTTTATTATTTATACTCACATCTTCAAAATTTTTTCTCGCATCCAAAATATAACTCTTCTCATCGACACTTCGATTTGACGTTTCCTGCGCCATTATTTATGGGATGAGACTCCAAGAAAAAAAAAAAAGAAAAATATTTTTCGTTGAATTTTCTTGAAGAGAAAATAAAAACAAAAAAATAAATTCTATATAAAATCTCAACTGTCACAAATTAATTAAAGAGACAACGCAATTTTAACTGACGTTTCTGAATTGATTGCAGTGTATAAACAAAGTATTTAAATAGCACGTGAAAATTAAAAAAACAAAACTATTAAATAGAAAAAAATATCTATAAATTTTTTTTTATTTTTCGTTGTCACAAATCGCAAGTTCAAATTAATAAATTAACATGAAAGTGTGGACAAAATAAAATGAGATGCTCATGCCCTTTTTAGTATTTATTGATTGAAAAGGTAGACGTTGTTTCGGGCTGGGTCTCAAGCAAATATTCACATAACATGTCTCTTCTTCAACCTGTCCTGACCACTAACTGATCTGGAATTATGGAGAATATATTCCATCAACCACCATCTCCAACATTTATGCACATGCGCAAGTACCCTACCACTCATTTCTGTTTTCTATAAATTTCTTCTGTACATTAAATAAATATTAAATATTTATTAATGTTTAAAATAAATTATTTAATTAATATCCATGTAAATTTAATATAATAGAAAAATTATTGATATAATTTTTTTTAATTGAGAATAAATTTTTTTTTAATTTACAGTTGTAATATTTTTTGATTTTAGTTTTAATTTATATCCCGCCAAAATATAATTTATTTATTATTGATATAAATATTTTAGAGTTAATTTATCTGATGGAAATATTTTTTTTTATTGATTAGAAATCAGTAAAAATTTTACCAATAATTTTTTCAACGATAATCAAATCTTATCGAATAAAACAATTATTTTTATTCTGATAATTTATATTATTATCTGGGAAAATACTTTGAAAGTATTGTTGGAAGGTTCAAACATAAACTGTGTGTTAGAACAATTTTTCCAAATTTTTTTAACTTTATATTATAAAATAATAATCATTATCAATTTGTAATTTATAAATTTTCATGCAATATTTTACTTCAAAATTTATTAAATTATTTGAGATATAAAAACTAATATTCATAATGAATTAAAGTGAATAATAAACTTGAATATTAAATATTAAAATTGTTTACCCAGTTAAAAAATTAAATTCCAATCCATCAGCAAATAAATAAAATTTTAAAAAGATATTTCCTAAATAACTCTGATACATCTAATTAATACCAACTTTAATAATTTTATTGTATATGTACTAAATAATATACTCATTACCTGATAACTTTACATTACATATGTGCATAAAAACTACAAAATTCACAAACTGTTTTCACAGAGAAATAATATATACTCGTGGCAGTTAAATAATACGAATCGAATCTGATATAAAAAATTTGTACATGACATTTTTATTTTTTCTCCCACCTCACTTATTTCACATATGTATATATGATATGTAATACATAAGTATATTCAGTTGCATACATATCCATACATGTATAAATATATAATGTATACATATTTTTTTTAGTTGAAAAAAAAATATGACGTCGTGGTCGTTCTAAGATAAATTTTGTACAGGACGTTATCATCAACAAAGACATATTTCATTGCAAATATTTTGTATACAATGTACATTTGATTTGAAATAATAAATAAAAGGAAAATGAATAGTTTGGGATTGAGTTTAATTCTTAAAATGGGTTGTTTATGTTCAAAAGAAACAATTACAATTAATGCAAGAAAATACAGAGTGCTCGAGCCACTCGGTGAAGGGTAAATATAAATTTAAATATATTTATTAATTATCTAATGAAATCCACGTATATTATTATTTTATATTAAGTGGAATATATTATAATAACGAATATATATCATAAAATAATTAATTTATACATATTATAATTGATTTATAATTATATTATAATATTATTATCAAACCTAACCTCAAAATGGTTGCTTAAAAATTATTACAAGTGTGTAAATAAATGTTTTATTTTTTCTAGGGGTTTTAGTACGGTTTATTTAGTCGAAGATACGTTGACGAACAATAAATTTGCGATAAAAAAAATAATATGTCATAGTCCTGAAGATCAACAAGCAGCATGTAAAGAAATTGAATATCATTCTATACTAAAGCATCCAAATATTATTGAATGTGTGGATTCAACACAAAAAGGCGTTGCTGATCCATTGATAAATGTTACAAGTGAAGTTTATTTGGTTCTACCATATTATCATGTAATAATAATTACCATCAATATAATGAAATAATTGAGATAAATATATGTTTATATATTTTTTAATGTTTAATTTTAGAAAGGAACTCTGGCTCAAGAATTAGAGAGAAGAGCTAGAACAACATCATATTTTAGTCCACTTGATGTTTTAAATATTTTCCAACAAATATGCGAGGGAGTAAAAGTTTTTCATGAAGTCAAACCTGAACCTCTTGCACATCGTGATTTAAAAACTGCTAATATTGTTATTAGCAGTGGTTACACACCAGTTATAATGGATCTAGGTGAATAATTTAATTATAATTAACTTCATGATATTAAAAGTTAGAGCAATTGAATTTTATTAATATTAAATTCATTTCAGGATCTGTAACAAATGCAAGGGTAAAAGTTTGTGGTACTCAAGATGCTCAGAGTTTGCAAGATATTGCAGCAGAAAGATGTTCTATGCCTTATAGAGCGCCAGAATTATTTAATGTCGAAAGTTATTGTATGGTAGATGAAAGAACAGACATTTGGGTGAGTTTTATATTACGAAAAAAAAATATTTTTGTAATTTTGCAGATTTCTTTATTTGTTTTTATGATTTACAGTCACTTGGATGTATTTTATATGCATTGTGTTACTTTAAATCACCATTTGATGCAGTTTATGAACGAGGAGACAGTGTAGCTTTAGCTGTAATGAGTGCAAATATTACATTCGCTGAAAATACACCGTATAATGAGGTAAAAAATATTTTATAATATTTTTTTTTTCTGTATTAATATTTTTTTTTCTTATTTATAGGATATGCAAAATTTAATTTTATCAATGTTAAAGACAAATCCTATGGAGAGACCGTATATTTACAGTGTGATAGAAAATATTCACGACGTAATTAGCAATTTAGAGGGAAGAGTGTAAACGTAATGTCTGTTGAAGAAGACAAAAAAACAAAGTACAGATTATCCAACGGGTATATTATTTTTTTTTTGTTTCCGGGAGAAATATTTTTAATATATCAGAAAATGCATTTTTAAAATTTCCAATTTTACCACAGTAATTATTTAGATTTATATATATATTTTTAATTATTTAGTTACAATTTTTATTCACTTTTTCCACATGTACGAGACAAAGTATTTATCTTTTTTTCTAGCTGAATAATATTATTAATTTTAAACTTATAAGAAAAAAGAGAATTATTCTGAATTATGATCATTTAAATAACAATAATTTGTATAAAATAGACAACAAAATCACAGAGAGCAATCGTTTTTTTTTTTTTTTTTTATTTTAATGATAATTATGAATTTGTTTATGGAAAAAATTAATTTGAAAAATTGTTATCATTTTAAATGATAAGATTTCTTTTTTTTTTCTCTGTTGATCTCTTGTATTGAAAGCACGAGTATTTTTTATACATCAATAGCAAAAAAGAAAAAATATTAAATGAAATTATAAATAAATACGTAAATGCCGACCAATCAAAGCAAAAATCGAAGTGCACTGAAATAAAAAATCACTTTTGGAAGCAATATTTATCAGGATAAAATGCAGAATTAACATATTATTAATGCATAATTATAATAAATTAGCAATTATTGCAGATAGAAGCCCAATGTACCTCAAAATTTTATAGATTTTATTAATTGAATATAAACTATATAAAAAAAGAAAAATGAAATACGTAAAGCAAATTTGTGAGTGTTAAATATACAATAATTTTTACAATATAATAATTGTAAAATAAAATTATATGTATACATTCCCTGCTTAGATAGATTATTATAAATGCAGAAAATATTTTAATATACATAAGGAAATAAAAAATAATGATTATTACAAATTTTTTATTATTTTTTTATGATTTATTACAAAATAATTTTTGTATTTTCATAAATGGGAAAATATCTTCTGTATTTTTTACTGTGATTCATCATCTTTAATAAATATCGTACGATGTGACACGTACTCCAAGTTGCTACGTCATCAAAACAATCCTGCCAACTGCATGAAAACCCCAAACATCAATTGTAATCGAAAAAAAAAAATAATAAAAATCATTTAATACATTCAATGAACCAATAAATAAATTTTTCATGGTATTAATATTTATATTAATCCCATTTTTTACAGAATATTCATAATATCAATGGAAACCTAACCATTAAAATATCACTCAAGCTAGTGAATTTTTCTCTATTAAATTCAACTTGAATAGTAACTTTTTTGTTTTACGAATCAGCGACGAGTTGTAAAAGTCGAACCATAGCACACCACCAACACATCATTTCAAATCAGCAGCTTCGAATCAGTTTTTTCCGCGCGTGCGTTCGGAGTGGATGCAATTTTAGACATTGTTGTTCATCATTAAAAATCATATCTCAATAAAATCACTCTAACATTTTTTTTTTAATTTTTACAACAACCAACAAAGAAAACATACCAAAGGCATTTTGTGTCATTAACCTAACAGGTGATAAGAGATATATTTTGTAAGTTTATTCTTCTATGTCTCATAATTATTTTTATCACATGAAATTTCATTCGGCATTTTTTTTTCCTTTTCAACGCGCTTTCAATCGCCACTTTGTATTGCTTCAAATAATTTTCCAGCGTATGTTGAATTATTGAGGTTATGTACGTACATAATATAAATTATTACTCTTATTCCCTTTTATATTAACCCTAAAATAATCCTTAATAAACAAATATATATATTCATGAAATTATTAACAAATTTATAACAAATAATCAATGAGTGTGTGACATAACCTCATTTTTTGGCGGTTGGTTTATAGAATCACTGGAAATCGATATATATTTGTATACGTGCTTACCGGCAAAATAATGACCTTCATATTCAATTTGTTTATATTTTGTATGATGTACTTGAAAGATAATCTCTGTACATATTATCAGCAATTTTATATCTAACCTCAAAATATCTATTTCAATACAACATCACATTTTAACTTTAATTTCTCTTATAATTTCTATTGAGGTGAAAATAACGTTAATGACATTAAAATTGTTATGATTTATAATTGAATTTTCATCTAAATTTGTGTATTTATTCATTTATTTATTTATTTATTTATTTATTTTCCAATGAAATATCAAATGATCGAGGTCATTTATTTACTTTTACAAGTCTTCCATAATTACGTGTACGTATATGAATAGTTAATCAAATCCCGGAAACAGAATCTATAATAACTTGTTATAAGGTATTTACTATCTCAACACATTGAGTATACACAATTCAAATAAAATCCATTTCTTCATAAAAATTAATAATAAAATAAAATCCAAAATTTTTATACATTATTTGAAGGAATAAAATTAATAAAATAATTATTATTTCTTTATTTTACGAAAATCTGAGCTTAAAAAATAAAAATCATCGATAATTATTTATAAATAAAGTAGTTAATTGCGTGTACTTTGTCAAGTAATTAATTTTAGAATCCAACAAGAGTTATTGATTTATTTATTACCATCAACTCTTGGATAAAAATTTATTCATTATCACTTTATTAATATCCTCAATTTGTTCATAGAAATAAATTCCCATTTAGTTTTTTTGTTACTTTGCAAACAATTATAATATTTCGTAATGTAAGATGAAACTCCTCTCAATAAACACTCGAGTTTAACTTATAAATTTAAATTGAAACTCTGACGAAGTTTTTTTTTCAATGACGCAATCTATTTATTCCACTATTGTGTGCTCTTGAAAAATTTAAATACATATACGTATACAAATTGTGTTATACAAATGAATAAAATTGAATATGTAACTTAATTTGAAATACAATAGAATTATTGTTCTGCATGTGACTGCGAAAAAAAAAAAACAAATTAAATTATTATTCTTTCCTAAATCTAGTAACATCTCTCACTGCCAACTTCGATCAATCTGACGTTGACCCTGACCTTGTTATTTCTAGTACCAAGTGGCTCTCCAATATTCCCGAATATAAAAATCCATCTCAGAATATCTGCCTTAAAAAAGAAAAAAAAAAATAATTTCATACTTAAACAAAAATAATTTTACAATTATTAATTTCTCTATTTATTTAAAATACATATCCTATTTTTTATTCTTGCAAATTATAATAGCTATCTATATAACTCAAATTTATTTCATACTAAACAAATTATTATAAAAAAAAAAAGAATATTAAAAATTTGTCTTAGAAATATTTAATTTAATTTTCTTAATTTAATAACTCTTTTATTTATTTATTTATTTATTTATTCATTTATTAATTATTATTTTATTTTCATTGACAGTTGGCCTTTAAATCTATAAGTGGCTGGATTATCAATTGATATAAACGTCATCACCACGTGGTACATCGTTTTATCGATTGCTTTATTGATAATAGTAAAAATGTCTTCAACGAATCGTATGATCGTATACGCATGTACACTACTTTGTGTTTATTTTGTATACTGACATTATGTACATGATAATTACATGCATGTAGATAGTAGTGTGGTGATCATTGGTTGTTAAAAAAATTAAACTGGCCTAGTTTGTCATAAACAACCAAGCTAACAAGTTTCTCATGAATTTTTCATTTTATATATTTCCTTTTCATTTCTTTTTTTTTTTTCTTCTATAATATTTTAATAACAAGTGAGTTGTTATATATTACTCTATTTATTTATTACTTTGTATCATGAGTTACCATATGGTGATGCATAAACGATAATTATTTGTATACATATTAGAGAATTATTTTTTTTGTTGTGTAATAAATTTTATAATTAAATTTTTTTATTCATCAAATTCTTTCACGTTTGAAATTCGACAATGCAAGATAAACTTTTTTTTTAGTTATCCATTTTAGAGAAAGTATATGACAACTGAATTCATGCGTGTGAAAGTTTGAATGTTACAAGTGAAAGTAATGTAAAGTTATAAAAATACATTTGAGCATTTTATAATATTAAATTAAAATTGCGCCATTGAATAACTGTCAATTTTTTTTCATAAGAGCAATTTTAATTTGAATTTTCAATTTAATTCATTAATGTTAAATGACTGGGTGATTGGAGAAAATATTTTATTGATGTCAATGAAACATTGAACTGAACACAGATTAATAATTAAAAATTATACAATTGTTGAGACACGTGTGTTCTGTTTTTTTTTAAAAAAAAAATTTTTTTTGTATGATATTAATGTTTTATCTGCATTAACAATAGTTTTACCTTGACTCCACTGACTCGACTAGAAGAAAGTCACTTCAGGTTGTTGCCAGCATTTACGTACTGTGAACCGTCATCGAATGATGTTAATATTTTTACAAATGCAAGCACATTTCATCATTACTTTTACGTAATCGTTGACAATTGTTCACTTTAAATGCTTATTTCCATTATTTTTTCTTTTTTCATTCTTGCATTTATTCACATTGAAACCATTTACATGCATTGACCTATAAAATTAAAATTCAGAATTTATTTTATCTTCATAGTCACCAATTTATGTTCTTAAATTTTATTATTAAGAATTTCCAAAACTTTCTCTTTTTTTTTTTCTAAACTTTTTCTTTCGTCTATTCATCTATGGAAGAAAAAAAAAACATTCTGGCCCTTATTATCAAGCTAAATGTCATCAGCCAACAACGCAATTCATTATTTATACATGAATTTAAAATAAAAAAAAAAAACGTAAAAGCTAAAGCAAACGAATTGTTTCAGAAAATTAATCAATGAATTTTTATTAATTAACAAAAACGTCAGACAATCTTAAATCCCATTATCATACATCATGAAATTAATTATTCAAATTTATTATTTCAGGATAATCGATAATGTCAGCAAAGGCAATTCGTGAAGCAACGGGAAAGGATTTGATTAATCGTAAGCTCGATAATGGTACAAAGGCAGCCAAATGTCGCTTTGTACCAATTGATGAGAATACCAATTGGAATACTATCGCTGATGAATATCCATGGCTAAATACTGAAAAGCTTGTGGTGAAGCCAGATCAGTTAATAAAACGACGTGGCAAACTTGGTTTAATAAAAGTTAATGCTGATCTTGCAACTGTGAAGCAATGGGTTAATGAACGAATGAATAAAAATCAGAAAGTGGAAAAAGCTACAGGAAAATTAAAGACATTTATCATTGAACCATTTATACCACATAAACAAGAAGAGGAAGCATACGTTTGTATTTATTCACATCGTACTGCTGATACAATTTTATTTTATCATGAAGGTGGTGTTGATATTGGTGATGTTGATGCCAAAGCATTTAAATTGGATGTACCAGTTGGCCAAGAATTACCAGATCGTGCCACAGTTATTAAAACACTTTTGACAAAAGTTTCAGATGAAAAAAAACAAACAATTGCTGAATTCATCGAGGCACTTTATAAACTTTATGTCAATCTTTATTTCACTTATCTTGAAATAAATCCATTGGTAGTAACGGATAATTCAATTTATATATTAGATCTTGCGGCGAAAATTGATACAACTGCAGATTTTATTTGTCGACCTGATTGGGGTGAAATTGATTATCCACCGCCATTTGGACGTGATGCATATCCAGAAGAGGCATATATCGCTGATTTAGATGCTAAATCTGGCGCAAGTTTAAAATTAACAATATTAAATCCAAATGGACGAATATGGACAATGGTAGCTGGTGGTGGTGCATCAGTTATTTATTCTGATACAATTTGTGATTTGGGTGGAGCAAATGAATTGGCTAATTATGGTGAATATTCTGGTGCACCAAGTGAACAACAAACTTATGAATATGCTAAAACATTATTGAGCTTAATGACAAAGGAAAAGCATGCAGAAGGTAAAGTTTTAATTATTGGCGGTGGTATTGCTAATTTTACAAATGTTGCAGCAACATTTAAAGGAATTGTTAAAGCACTTCAACAATTTCAACCATTATTAGTTGAGCATAATATCAGTATATTTGTTAGACGTGCCGGACCAAATTATCAAGAAGGTTTACGAATTATCCGTGAAGTTGGACGTCGTTTAGGCATTCCCGTTCATGTATTTGGTCCGGAAACACATATGACTGCAATTTGCGCAATGGCAATGGGTAAAAAACCAATACCTGATCCAGAAGCGCAAGAATTTTCAACAGCAAATTTCTTATTGCCATCTGGACAAGATGTTGGACCAACATCACCATCGGCATCAAGTTCAGCGGCGTCAACACCGCCAACAGAGAGGCCAAAATTTAAATCAACTGATTCCGTTGACTCGTCCAATAGCCAACAATTATTTAGCAATACAACGCGCGCTATTATTTGGGGAATGCAAACAAGAGCAGTCCAAAGTATGTTGGACTTTGATTTTGTTTGTAGACGAAATGTTCCGTCCGTGGCCGCTGTTGTTTATCCATTTGTTGGTGATCATAAGCAAAAATTTTATTGGGGTCACAAAGAAGTTCTTATACCAGTTTATAAACACATGAAAGACGCAATGGCAAAACATCAAGACGCTGATGTTATGGTAACATTTGCATCATTACGTTCGGCATATGAAAGCACCGTTGAAACATTACAATTCCCGCAAATACGTACAATTGCTATAATTGCCGAGGGAATACCAGAGAATATGACGCGTAAACTTATTTTAATGGCTCATGAAAAAAATGTAACGATAATTGGTCCAGCAACAGTTGGCGGTGTAAAACCCGGTTGTTTTAAAATTGGCAACACCGGTGGCATGATGGATAATATTCTTCACAGTAAACTTTATCGTCCCGGTTGTGTTGCATATGTTTCACGTTCCGGTGGAATGTCCAATGAGCTGAATAATATTATTTCAAAAGCATCTAACGGTGTATTGGAGGGTGTGGCTATTGGTGGCGATCGTTATCCAGGAACAAATTTTATGGATCATATAATGCGTTATCAAAATAATCCCGAGGCCAAATTAATTGTTTTATTGGGCGAAGTTGGTGGCGTTGAAGAATACGAAGTTTGTGAAGCATTAAAAAGCCATAAAATAACAAAACCTTTAGTTGCATGGTGTATTGGTACGTGCGCTTCCATGTTTAAATCTGAAGTACAATTCGGTCATGCTGGTTCAATTGCTCATAGCAATTTAGAAACGGCATCGGCAAAAAATTCAGCATTGAGAGCAGCTGGCGCTTATGTACCAGATAGTTTTGATAATTTGGGCGATTTTATTGCTAATGTTTATCATGGATTAGTTAAAGATGGTATTGTTGTACCTGAACCTGAAGTACCACCACCAACAGTGCCAATGGATTATTCATGGGCACGTGAATTAGGTTTAATTCGTAAACCTGCGTCATTCATGACGTCAATTTGCGACGAACGTGGACAAGAACTTTTATATGCGGGTATGCCAATTACTGAGGTATTAAAGCAAAATGTAGGAATTGGTGGGGTTGTATCGTTGCTGTGGTTCCAACGTTGTTTACCACCAATTTATTGTAAATTCTTGGAAATGTCATTGATGTTAACTGCCGATCATGGTCCAGCTGTTTCTGGTGCTCATAATACAATTGTTTGTGCGCGCGCTGGTAAAGATCTTGTTAGTTCACTTGTATCTGGATTATTGACAATTGGCGATCGTTTTGGTGGCGCATTAGACGGCGCTGCGAGAATGTTCTCCGAAGCATATGATGCTGGTCTTCATCCACAGGAATTTGTTAATAATACACGTAAAAAGGGAAAACTTATTATGGGAATTGGACATCGAGTAAAGAGCATTAATAATCCTGATATGCGAGTTAAGCTCATTAAGGAATATGTCTTGGAACATTTCCCAGCTAAACCATTGGTTGAATATGCATTGGAGGTTGAAAAAATTACTACAAGCAAAAAACCAAATCTTATTCTCAATGTTGATGGCATGATTGCGTGTGCGTTTGTCGATATGTTGAAAAATTCTGGTACATTTACGCGTGAGGAGGCACAAGAATATATTGAGATTGGAGCAATTAACAGTTTGTTTGTTCTTGGAAGAAGTATAGGATTTATTGGTGAGTGAAATGATGAAATAATTAAAAATCTAATGAAGATAATTTCATTTTATTTTATTTATTTTATTTATTATTTTTTTTTTTTTAGGACACTTTATGGATCAAAAGAGACTGAAACAAGGACTTTATCGACATCCGTGGGATGATATTTCGTATGTTTTACCGGAGCAGTACAATTAGGCAGTGAATTTAAGTAAAAAAAAAAACAAACATTCGCAGAATAGAAATTTACTCCTCATTTTATTTGTCGATTTTTTTTTTCTACTTTTTTTTTTTATTATAGTTGTTCTGTTACTAATTCATTATATGTGTAGATATAAATGTTTGTTCTTCATTCTGAAAACGTAAAAGAATAATATTAGTAAATTGAAAACAATTATAGAAACAGTAAAAAATGTGTTAACTTTAATCAGAATTATTGAATAACAAAAACAGATTTTAGAAATGCACACTTGATGTAGAAAATTGTTGACGTTCCTTAGATGGAAAAAAAGAATACAAACAATTGGAGAAATGTTTTGCTACGCACGTTATTCAATAATCAACTGATAAAATGCGAAATAATGAAATTTAATTGATGAAAAAATTTAGTCTGGACTTGATGTAAAATGAATCAATGAAATGTTGAATATTAGTGGATTTTATCAATGCCATGCACGCTCTCGTTTACGTGACGTTGCTTACGCAGATGAAGATTGATAACAATAGATTAAAATAATTGAAATAACAAAAGGAAAAAAAAAAACAAAAAACTGCACGAATTTTTATAAGACATTTTTTTTTCTTTTCTCATTTCGACATTCCTGTTTAACTTCACAATTCCTTCTAATCTTTATTGTTTTTTGTAAAGTATCATAGTATCTTTTTATGTATTGTAATGATTTTTTATTATTTCTATATATTTTGGATACAAGAAAGAACTATACAGTAAATGAAATGAATAAAAAACAAGATCAAATAAATAGAAAATTATATTAATATGTTGGCACAAATGCAGTCATCGCGCTAATGATAAATATAAAAGCTAAATAAATTGCACTTTATTTAGCGAAAAATATTACAGAATATGAGCGAAACGTTAATAAAAATTTCAAATGATAAAAAGAGAGGTGTTTGTAAAGATTGCACAAGAAAATTAATGTATGAAAATAATTGATTGAAAATATAGTTATACACACATACAACGATTCAATAAGTGGGAATAAAGAGGAAAAAAAACGAAAAAATGATTTATTATCTCATGTACAATATTTATACATATAATTACTAATATCCAATGTGATTTGCACTGAAAAACAAAATTTTGAATTACATATTTATCGCAATATTATTTTTACTAATTATTTTTCCCAGTATTTAATTATATTTTTGACCAACTATATACTTATATACAAAAGGTTATATATATTCATTATATACACTGTATGTATAACGCATATACATATATAAATTGTCCAAGATTAATTTATAAGAAATAAAATTAATTTCATTTATTGTGTTAAATTTTCCAAATCCATTTTCTCCGCCATTTTATCTAATGAGGTCGGTAATGCAGATTTCTACAAAAAAATAAAATTTATACAGAATAATTTTTTCAATATTATTACACTCTCCAACAACAACGACATATGTCATTACATATACGTATTTATCTCATGTTAGTCATGTTAGTCATCTCATCAGTGTAGAGTTGATCATTGCAAATAACATTTTTCCATCCCATGTATGTATACATGTAAAGTAATTCAATTACATTTAGTTTTTAATTAATCGTCATAGCTATATTCATCATCAACAATATTTGAGTTTCAACATTCAAAAAAAATTTTATAAACAAAGATAAAGTATGAATAATTAATGGTAAGTTTATTTATTTAATAATATAACCTTAAATTCAAGAATCAACAAGTTTCCAGATTGAATTTCGCTACGTAATATTTTTTTATTGTCATAAAAAAAAAAAAACATTTTTTGACATTTTTTCATCATTATTCATTACCTTTATTCTTAAACATCATGCCCAATTATTAATAAAATTATTGTGCATAATTAAAATTTAATATTTAGAGATTATTCTAAAAAAAAAAAATATATATTTTACACCCACTTTCACCACTTTATTTTTAGAGAATATCTTACACACATATCTGTTTATCCTATATGTATGATTCATTAAGTTCTTTATGTTACACAAAGCATTTTATATTTAGAAATATTCAACACAACAATTGGAAGAATTAAAAACAAAAAATGGCTTGGACAAATTATCAAAAATTCTTGGCTTTATTTATGGTAATTACCGGATCATTCAACACACTATCAGTCAAGTGAGTTTCTAATATTTATATTAATATTTATCCATCTATAAACAAATGTATACATGTATATTAATTTTGTATAAAACAAATTTTTCAGATATGCAGATAGACAAGTTGTGAGTGGAGCCGATGGAGTACCAAGACATTTTAATCATCCATTTATGCAATCGTCTTTTATGTTTGTTGGAGAAATGCTATGTTTTCTTGTCTTCAAACTAGCTTATGCTTATCTAAATCGTAAAAATGTGCGTAATAAATTTATTATATCATCAAATTATTTATTTTTCTATTTCAATGTAATAAAATTTTAACATTGACGAATTTTTTTATCTTTCAGGATGGATCGGTGGACGCCAATCAATTAACAAAAGGCTCAAGAAATTTTAATCCTCTTGTTTTATTTATTCCTGCATCATGCGACATGATTGCAACATCAATAATGTACGTGGGATTAAATCTCACGTACGCAAGCAGCTTTCAAATGTTACGTGGATCAGTAATTGTATTTACTGGAATATTGTCAATGGGTTTTTTGAATAGAAAATTTGGTGCACGCGAATGGAGTGGTATAACAATGGTTATTATTGGTTTAGCAATTGTTGGTGCTAGTGACTTAATAATGGGTAAAGAAACTACTTCAGACACTAATTCAATAATTACTGGTGATTTATTGATCATTTGTGCGCAGGTAAAGATGAAAAAAAATATGATAATTTAATTAAATTACTAAATTAATAAAATTATAATATAAATTTCAAAGGTTATAACTTCTGTACAAATGGTGGTGGAAGAAAAATATGTTGCTGGTCAAGATATTCCAGCTCTGCAAGCGGTTGGATGGGAGGGAATATTTGGTTTTATTGGAATTTGTTTAGCAATGATTCCTTTAAATTTTATTCATGCAAATCCGCCATTTGCTGATAATTCTCGTGGGACACTCGAAGCTACTGTCGATGCATTTATACAAATTGGAAACAGTGGTAGACTGTTTATGTCAATGATTGGTAATTATTACTTATATAAATATTAAATATTATTTTAATTGATTACGATTATTTTATTTATTTTATTTATTTATTTAGGAATAACATTGAGCATTGCTTTCTTTAATTTTGCTGGAATAAGTGTAACAAAAGAAATAAGTGCTACTACACGAATGATACTTGACAGTGTGAGAACAATTGTTATCTGGGCATTTTGTCTGGCGTTTCAATGGCAAGAATTTCATTATCTTCAAGTAAGAGAAATAAAGCAATGATAATTTTTTTTTTTTATATTTAATTATGCTGAATGGAATATTTTTATATTTAATTTATTTGTTTGGTTTATAGCTCATAGGTTTTAATATTCTTATAATTGGCATGGCATGCTACAATAATGTAGTAATTCCACAGCTGATAAGAAAATGCCAATCTAGACTTGGACGCCATCGACCGCCGCGTAGTGATGAAGTCAGAGTAATAAACACGGCAGCAGATGAACATGATCCTGAACAGAATTAGATAAGAGATATTCTAGATGATTTATACAAAAGATTTCTACGAAAATTAATATAAATTTGATCTGACAAAATTCTTAATGAATTTTATTTAAAATAATATCGTACATATTTCACATTTAAATTTATTAATGTGAATATTATCTTAATTTTTTATATAATTCAATTTTATTATGTGGGATATGTTGAATTGATATTTAATAAGAAAATAGTTTTATACTGATAATTTTTATTCACAATTAAAATGAAATACATTATTTCAACAGATAAATTGAAAAATACAGAGAATTGTGAATTAAATTTAATTGTAATAATATAGTTAAAATTAATTGAATTACATGAAGAAAATTTATATTGTTTTATTGTTCTTCCAGATATTGTATTAAAAAAAAATGGTTTTTTTGTATTGAAAATTCTCTCACTAATGATTAAAAAAACAAACATTTAGATTCAAAAATAAGCATTATTTTAATGTTTTGAAAATAACACATAATAAAGTTATCGTAATTTAAGAAACAAAAAATTAATTTTAATTATTTCAACATTCTGATTTTTCCGAATTATACGGTACTTTTGTAACCTTACACTCATCCTGAAAAATATCGTTGAATACTACTGAGGTTATATCAAAACTTAGAATTTAATCTCAATATTATAAAAAAAAGAAATCAACATTAAACACTATCAAAAAAAAAAGAAGAACCAACGGAATCTCGCTCTTTGGAACGTATATTATTTCTAAGTAAGTTTATACTTAAATAATTATTATATAAAATATATAAATATTATTATATATTTATATCTCCCTCTCTTTCTCCTGCCACTCGTTAAAATTCTTCATTTAGTTTTATATAATGAAATAAAAAAAAAAAGGTATTATGATTTATGAAGTAAAAAAAAAAATAATCAATTTTTTTGTATCATACACATCTTGTATCAACTTAATTGTGGCAGCACAATTTTTATATTGTGTAATAATTTATAGGAAATATAAAAGAGTATCCAGATGTGTACTAGGTTTTCTGTGAATTGATTGAGAGACTAAAAATGCCAATTTGTGAGCATATTGACATGGTGCTGGAACGCGTACAGTACCACTCCAATTGAAATACATATGTGTTAATTTATATGTTGTTGCTTGAAGTGTATCAACATCCATGCCACCATTATCATCAATGACATTATAAGCAGTTGGTGAAACTGATCCTTGTCCAACGTGTTGTGCTACGATAAAGAAATCGTATCGATTTGGATTAGTCACAACATCATCTACAACAGTTCCCGGTGGCGGATTGTTTCCATTTAAAAAGAATCTTGTATTAATTCTTTTTGTAACCAAAACAAATGTCATTCGCACTTGTTCTGGGCTTCCATAAAATTCAGCTAAAGCTTTTCGAATTGTTTTAACTTCGTGCTCAACTACGAAAGGTATTTGCCCGTCTCCAACACCATCGCGGTAAATTATTATACGCTCGGGGAATGTACGATTTAATTCATGATATTTTCGTACTGCTTTAACCATATTAACACCAAAATCATTAGATAATTCTTCATTTGTTGTGTGACGACTGACGGCAGAGTAATATCTACTCAAGCCACGATTCAATGATGCCACCATAGCTCCTGAAAAATTTTAAAAAATTAAATAAATGATTAATAACAAAAAAATAACATTTGTTTTCCTTTGATAAAATTTGTATAAAATTAATTTTTCTCAAGAATTAATTTATTTATTTATTTATTTATTTTGAACTTACCAATATCGGTGCCTTTTTGATTGGGATCATGACAAACATCAAATCCAACAACCATTACTTCACCCACGCCTTTGCTTAATTGACAAGCCCATGGCGCACCGCCAATTTTGCAATTCATCTGAATTGCAACTTTAGTGGCAATTGACATCACTCCTTTGCTTCGGAAATTTTTAGATAAAAATACCTGACTTGGTACAGGTCGATCAACGCAACAGATTTTTTTAATTGCAGAATAAACATCAGCACGAGGTCTCATTGAAACACAGAAAACAAGTTGAGGATTATTTTTGCTCATAATATCTTCTAATTGTTGTGCATATGATGCTGCACTGTCGTTTCTCAATTGAACGTAATTGGGATTTCCAATATGAAATTCCATTCCAGCGGCTGCTTTAATTAAACCCTTTATAAAATCCTAAAATGAAACAAATAAATCTTAATAATATTTTATTAATTTAATTAATATCTATAAAAATAAAATAATTAAATTCAGTAAAATAGATAAATATTGTTTGCTTTTCTTAAATTTCAAATAATTATTCAATATTTACTTGAGCTTCTCCTGACACACGATCAGGAACAATGCAGAACCAATCTCTCAATTTTGCAGTGACAAGCAATGGAGAATTACGTAATTGCGGTGTCCAATCAGCTTTTTCTCCAGCAGATATTCCTTTTCTAGCAAACATAACGGTTTCTGTTGGTAGTATACGTGCTGGAACATCAACGAGTTGTCTCGCCAAGCTCAAATCCCACTGTGTAAACTCACGAACGACATTTGGTTCACGCGAAAGACGTTCATTGAACGCCATCAACTTTTCAATTCGTACTCTTGGTGTTATACGAGTATGATTCGCCATAGCTCTCATTAAATTAAAATCAGTTTTCATTGAATCGGTTAATCCTTAAAATAAAATGGGGAAAAAAAATTAATTTAAAAATTGCA
This sequence comes from Microctonus aethiopoides, assembly GCA_030347275.1. Taxonomy (NCBI): domain Eukaryota; kingdom Metazoa; phylum Arthropoda; class Insecta; order Hymenoptera; family Braconidae; genus Microctonus; species Microctonus aethiopoides. The sequence goes on along the minus strand of JAQQBS010001422.1, from coordinate 24,525,323 downwards.
TTTGTTACAAAATTATAATATTAAAAAATAAAAAATAAAATTACCGGTTGCACGGCAAAGCTCAGGTATGAGATAAACCAACTCATCTTTTCCCGCACGACGATCACGAACAGTAGATCGAGAAAGTAATAATGGCTGTGTAGGATTTTGAATACGTATTCCATATCTTTGTTGATAATAATCCATGTAAGAAATTTCCTCGCCTTTTTTTTTGAAAGTTGTTTGTGGATTTACCGAAAAATCAATATCATCAACACGATAAGTATTGTTATTGTAACCAGTTAATACAGTCATTCCAATAACTTCGCGTTTACATTCCGCCTAATAAAAATAATAAAAATAAATAAAAATAATTTTTTTTTTAAATATTAAAAAATTATCAAGAATAAATATAAATTGATTTTTATTTTACTGGTAAATCTCGGGGCTGGCTTCTGCGTATATCATTTAAAATACTGATGATAGTTTGTTGCCTCATAACTTTGTGTGTCACTTCTACGCCCATGAGAACGCCACATTCATGTTGGCGAATTGTAGTTAAATAACCTGGCCATAATTCAAATTGGAATTCGGGAATAAGAACCTGAAAAATAAATAAATTAAATAAATAATAGAAGAATAAAAATATCAATCAGTCAATTTATATAAAGTATTATAACGTTGGTTTTATCATGAATTTTGAAAATAATTAAAGTAAACTCACCCTGGCTTTGGCATCAAAGTAATTACGTCCAACTAATTGCAAATGCAAATGTTCAAGTCCTCTGCGCATAATAATGTTATACAATTGTAAATAATGCGGATCACCCTTGACTAAATCACCAACCAAACGTATAGTGATAATAATCATTTTTTGATCCGATTCTCTCATTGATGCCAACTCGAGTTTCTAAATAACAAAATAAAATAAATATTACTTTAATTTTTATTGATTACAAAAAACAGTAGGTAATAATTATTAAATTTATAAATAAACTTGAGGGAAGATCCGTGTTATACTTACTTGATCTTCAGTTACATTTGGCAATCTAGCGCAAGTGTAAAGAACTGTGCCGTCAAATAAATATGTACCAAGTACTTCTTTATGCAGACGAAGTAAAGCTTTACGAACTGGCATTCGATCTTCCTCCTCGCTAAAATCTACACGATATTGGAAAAGACACCAGTCTGGAGCGCTCAAGATTTTGAAATAATTAGCTTGCATTTTCACTGTTCTTCCGCTAGTACCTAAATAAAAAATTAGAAATTTGAGAATAAAAAAAAAACTTTCAAGTTATAAAAGTTTTTTATCGTGACTTCTGTCCCTGGATTTCGTTCTATTGATGCAAATAAACGAATTAATATATATCTCGGGGAACACTAACCAGATTTGGAATTTTTAGTATGCTGTGGACGAGTTAATAATGAATCGGAATTAATAATTCGTCTTCCGCGCATAGCGCCTCTGCCCATAGTCGCTGAAGACGCAGCATCACCGCCGCCTCCTGGAACAATGAAGAAATTTATCAAATAAAAAATCACAACAATGTAGTAATAGACATTAAAATATATATTGTTTATCGTGTTAATGATAAATGACAGAATGTAAAAATAAAATTATAAATTTGTGATCTAGCATAAAAGTGATTAAAAATGTTGAATGTGTTTCTCGTTTGTTTTTTTCGTTTCTTGTGTTTGCTTTTCATACCAACTGGCACTACAGCTGATGTTGGTCGTGAATCAGATCTGCTAACACCTGGTGGTCTGTCACCATGTGCACTTGATGAAGGTGTAGCTGGCCTTATCGAACGACCGGCACCCTGTGAACGAAAAAATTTGTTCTTTCCCCGATCAATAAGGCATGGCTATTCATTTATAATTCATATTTAATTGGTAATAAAAATTATACCGGGGGTGGGCCATAACTCGACGATGATGATGATGAACCTGATGCTCCTGTATCAGGTTGTAAAGCTGAACCTGGTCGACGTGCCCATGCACCCTGGGGTTGCATTGGCTGCGGTGGTGGTTGGTGTGTTGGCGGCGGATTTCCTCCTCTTGCCTTACTGCGACCTCTTCCTACTGGTCTCGTGTGACCCTCCATCTTTGATCAGTATCTAAAAAACAATAAATAAATAAATAAATAAATAAATTAATTAATAAAGATTCAAATATTTCATAAATTTCGAAGACAAAAAAAATTCTCAAGCAAAAGATTTAGAGAAAAAAAATTCTTTCAACGAAATATAAATTTTTTTTTCTTTTTTTTTAACAGAGGATAAACATTTTAGAATAGAAAAAATTTGGGTTTCAGATATATTTAACGGTTAATACAAGATAATGTAATAAAAGGTAAAACTTTACCTGCAGAAAAAATTGTTTTTGACAGAAAAAAAAAATATAAAATAGAAGAGGGGAAAAAAAACAAACATTATTGGATTGAAAGAATGCGTTGGGATTAGAAACGGTTGAAATAAAAAAAATATACAAAATCTGTGTGTCCTGTGTGTGTGTGTGTGTGTATTTGTTTGTGTTAATATTGTGAATGCGTTTAGAAGAAAGAGATTAACAATAAGCAGCCATTGATTCTTCATAAAAACAAATAAAGTTTGTGTTGATATGATGAAACTCATGCGGAAATGTACAGCCATTTTGTTTTATATTTAAGACCGGCAATAGAATAACAAAAATTTCCAAGAACTTTCCGCTTTGTTAGCAAAGTTGCGCATTTCGGTATCAAAACAAAGTGCAAACGCCGGCGATTGTTATATCACAAAGATTATTGTATTTAATTAATTGAAAAATCTAATTTATGTATTTAAAATAATATTTTTAAATTGTAGTTATATTTGAGAATTTTTTCAAGGACAGATTAACAGAAAATTACAGACAAAAACAAAGGGAGACAAATAACCTGAAGAAAGAACAAAGAATTTTGCACATGGCGTCGTAATTTTTAAATTTTCATATTCATCGCTAGTTAAATAAACAAATAATCACAGAAAATATATTTATAAATAAATATCTATGATATTAAAATTTAAATAAACATTTTAATGATATTTTTAAACATGCAAATAATAATTTAAATTATTTGAAAAGTAAAAAATTTTTTTTCATCTTTTTTCTACACTTTTATTGAATTTAATTAATGATTTTAATTATTAACAAATTGAATAACTTACTTTTCTCCTGGTTAAATATAGTTGTTGAATCCTTTATTATTATTTTGTTGATTTATGAGACTTAGAAATTTATTCCCGATTGCGTCAGGAATACTCAAAAACATCGAAGTATCTCTGTTGGTTGATCCCGCCGTAGTAAACCGCAAGCGACGAAGCAAAGTCGAAAAAGCATAAGTGCTTTGTCTTCGGCAGTCGGGTTTACTCGGCAAACATCGGAAACACTCGTTGATATAGCAATAGCACACAAGAAGGGGCTTTTGGGACTCTAAATATCACGCGATTGGCAAAAATTTCATCACGAGACTACAAAAATGTAACGCCATACGTTTAAATTTGAACCAAGCGCCATTTTTATTCTAGGAGATCATTATCATTTTTTTACATGAATTTCCTGATTATGCATTTATTTATTCATACATGAATATTTTCCTTGTGCGCTCATTGAACTTGTTATAAATATTTCTAAGCAACTTACAAAATTGTATTAAAAAATATTCTAGGTTAGAATAACCTACAATTTGTCTTTGTAATATAATTTATATTACAATTGTAATAAAATATTGCCATTTATAAATAATTTTAAAAGAAAATAATAAAAGAGAAAATTGTCTATATACTACACTGTATATAGTACATATATACTATACAGTTTTACAGTATACATACGATATATACACAAACATATATTAAGATAAAACTAAAACCTTTTGGAAAATATTTTATGACCTGACCCTACTGATTTTACGACCTTTCCCCCAATTTTTCTTGGTAAGCATTTTCCTTATGTATATACTTGGTATATAAACACTACATACTGTGAATACATACAATACATTCCAATTTATCCTACATAATCTATCCAACAATCGTTAAAAGAAGAAAATTAAACTTTCAAGATTTAGGAATTGTAGGAAATCAATTTGTATTAAAATATTCTTATATAATATTATAATTACATTTACATTCTACATAGAGTATACATACATGAAATAATATAAATATATATCTATTAAAAAAATTTAATTTATTTATTTATTACAAATAATAATTAATATAATAAAAAAAAAATAAAAAAATTTTTTTTTAAAAAGTATTAAAAGATTAGATAAATTTTCTTGTAGAAATATAGATAAGAATAGTTTTGCACTAAGCAAATCGAGATATTGATGGCTGATTACATTTTCTTACTGTTATATTAATGTTGAAATTATTATAATGATTGGATTTATTGTAATAACAATAATTATTTATATTCTTCGAATAATAAATGTCAACGCTTCTCTCAGTGTCGACCTTCATTACCCAGAGATCAAAAGTAAAAACTAAATCCATTAGGCTTTTCTATTCGTATACAATAGCAATAAATTATTATTTTCATTTATATGTACACAAGTACATTTTTCATTTTCAGGTATTAATGAGGATTGCAGTTTGTCCAAGTGTTTGCCAGGTTTATTTTGTAACGCCGCAAAAATATGCGTTAGAAGTTTGTATTATAAATAGAAAAAAAAATAAATAAATAAATAAATAAAATACTAATCTATTATGACTATTAATATTTTTTAAATTATTTCAAGATTTAACATCTTGTTCGTCTTATAAATGGACAAACACATTGTGGAAACCATCTTGTAATGATGATGATTCGTGGTCAGCAAAACAATGTAAAGGTGAAATATCAAATGGAAAATGTTTTTGTTATAATCCAAAAGGAACTCGAATTTTTGGATGGACCTGGTGGAAAAATAGTAAAAATATGACTTGTGGTAATGAATAATTGCCAGAATTTAATTTGTTTATATTTTTATATATAAATGTAATGTTTATATTTATTAATAAATATTTACCTTGGTATAAGCTTGTAGTCGCAGAAGAGATGAATTGAAAGGAATAAGAGATGATGTGTCGTTGCATTGCTCGGAAAATGGTAATTATGAAGAGCTTCAATGTGACAATGGTTTGTGTTGGTGTGTTGAAACCAAAACTGGTAAACCAACTCAAAGAATTTATCCAGAGTCTGTTATGACTTATTTACCATGCTGTAAGTTGTAGAAATATTTTTTTTATCAGTAATAATAGAAAGAATTTTAATTTATTGTTCCAATCTTTGGTAATAGATAAAAAGAAACATGTTGGATTGCAATATTTACGACAATGTGAGAGTAAACACATTGCCAAATCACAAATGTTGATGAAATTGAAGACACATGGAATGGAATTTCTTCATTTAGATGATGTGTTTTGTGATGGTGATGGTAGCTATGGATTTTACAAACTGGTCAAGAAACAGTAAATTATTTCTTGTTTATCTTTCCATTTTTTTCTTCTATTTTAATTCCAAATCATGATCCTTTTATATTTTTATTAATATTTATAGAGCTCAGTGTACGTGGAAGGACTCGAAACAGCTTGAACTCTATCAAGGACCAGTGTTTGGAATCCTTTCGATGAATTGTCGTAAGAATATTTCGTCTATAAAAATAAAAAAAATTATAAAATTTGCAATTTACGAAAAAATAAAGAGTAAAAAATTTTTTATATAATTTTAGATTGTGCTAGAGACACTCGAATATTGAACGATGAAGGGATTGAAATGATTCTTACCTGTCAGTCAAATGGTAATTATGATGTTAGTCAAATTGATAATGGTCGACCTTTTTGTGTGGATGATGATGGATTTCCTACAACATCACTTGGCGATTTTGGACAAATAATTAAATGTCCACCCACAATTATTGAAATTGAATAATAATAAAATATAAATTAAAGAAAGAAGTAGTTGATTCATGTACAATAATTATATATCTTAAAAATTAAAAGAATTTTATAAATATAATGAAGGAAAATTTAAAAATTTAATGCTGTGAGTTAATTTTCTTTTTAGTATTGTATTTAAAAAGCTTATACGAATTTTACGAATATTATTTGATTTTTCTTGTTGTTTTTTTCTTCTTTTATACCACAGCCTATTGTATAATAAATTTTTTCTTTCTGCAAGTACACATTGGCTGATTGTTACTATTTTTACATAGCTAAATAATACAGTCACATTTATACTGTAATTAATTATTTCATTTCACTACCCTAAATTGGACGATATTGATGAAAATTCCTGGATACTCTTTTTTTTTATGTTATAACATGTGTGTATAAACAATTACAAAACAAAATAAATTATCAGTGCAACAGAAGAAATTAAAAATTAAGTAAATTTTACTGGGAATATTGTTTCACAAAACTTCTTGATGTAATAACAATTTTATAAATAAGAAACTTAGAAGAAAAAAATTAATTTTCCGCACTGAATATATATCATGTGAATTAACAAAATAGGTTAGTATACTTATTCACTAAATTTAGATAAGTAGAAAATTTTTTTCAATATAATCATCTTTTTTAAATTCGCATTTCTTTCATTCTTACGTCGTTATTTTTTGTTCATCGTATAACCTCGTTATTCATATTTACAAATTTTCTTCTTTTTTTTTTGTATGTTGTGGAAGATTATCATATAAGCGTTTACAAGAATTTAATAATTCAATTATTATATTTTATATAGTTCAACGGGATAAAATTTTATAATATATCAAAAAACTTATTGGGATTTCAATTATCAATCCGACAAAAATTAATTAATATACTAAATGACAGAGAGCAGAAAATAGATTATTAATTAAATTGTTTCTGTCCTTCAGAAACAACAATTGGGTAAAACTCTTGAATAATATAATTATCATCAAATAATAATAGCTAACAGTAACCATAATAACATGATAATATCCTTGTCAATCAAAAATGGACGGTCGTCTATAAGAATAAAAATTATAAATACACATTTCCTTTTTTTTTTTCAATAATAAATAACGAAATTTTCATCAAGTTCAACTATTTTGATGTTATTTATAAACTATAAAGTATTATTGATTTGCTCATCCAACTCTAGGACATGTTTGTCAGGATTAGTCATCATAAATGAATTGTTTCAACAATTAACAATAATCAAAAATAATTTCTAACCTCAAAATTAACATCATCAAAAGATTAATTAATTTCATACAATAATCAGATCGATTAACCTCATCAATTTCTATTGCACACATATCAGTCTCGTATTCAACTTTCGCTTGATGCTTCAAATATTTAGGCTTTATTGATTCAAAAAAAAAAAACAAACAAAAATTAAAAATCTCTATATCTCACACAGCCATTTTCAATAATTTTCTTACAAATTATACGACCATGTTCCCTTAGCAGATTGAATATATCGCAATTGTTTAATTTCATGATTTTTCGTGTGCCTAACACAATCTTGACTGAGTACACGAAAATTTTTGATTGAATTATCGCGTCTTACAGTGCCAAAAGGAATGCTATCACTACTGGCAACTCTTCTAACTTCATTACCTCTCATAATTTCTCGTGGCATTTGATTAAAGCAAGAATTTTCTGATAATCCGAGATCTTTAATTCTTCTATTTCTACCAGATTGTCCAATTAATTTAACATTACAATCAATATTACTTGATTCACCAAATAATTTATCACTAATACTTTTATTGCCTAAATATTCTCGCGTTGATTTAATCTTGGTAATATCTTCATGTTCACCAAAGTATCGTGGACTTGGATCAATTGATACATTTCTCATAGATCGATTTTTAATTTCTCCACAATTACAATCGTCACTGGGTCGATCGCCGTCATTTGAAAGTGAATCATAATCCTGTCCACATGGAATATTAATTGGTATAATTGTTGTATCAAGCGAGTCTGAATACTCGGAGCTTGGTCCAACTGTTGATGAGTCTGCGATTAATGTTGCAAGTCTCATCGCCGTCCCCGTGTTATCACGGGGACGGCGTCAAAGACATCATTCTTCCAATTCATCCATACGATTGCGAACAGCCATCTCGACTACTTCCAAGCTTGGATAATCCAGCTCTTTTACCAAGCACAATACAGCCGATAAAATATTTGAATTCTTTAATCAAACAAAAATAATATAAAATCCATTAAATTAAATTCATTTAAATCTTATAATAAATATTCAAATATTAATTTATTATTTATTCTTACTCTGGTAACAGGTCGTCGATGATAATGAAATCGACATTTTTCTTTTTCTGCATGTCTCACCCAACCTGGTGGATGCACAGAGCTTGGATCCTCCTGAAATATATAAATAAATTGAGTATATAAATATAAATAACGATTAATAATAATATTTCAAATCAGAAATTCAATTATTTTTTATTATAAATATTAATATCAACGAATGATTCTAATGAAATATTGGAATGAAAGAGAAAAGGGGCCAGGCAGTTTATAAAAAAAAAAACAAATTGTGTTATATTAACGGACCCTCTCAACACTTCGATGTACAGAAGATCGTCTTGGCTGCAATTGTTGTTGCTGTGATGATTCATCATAATCAAGCTGTCGTCGATCCTCATAATCATAACTATTTCTATCTGATGATCGTCGCTCATCAGCGTATTCTACAGCTGAATAATTAGATCGTGGAGATGGTGGAACAACACTTTGTTGTTGTAAACGTTGACTATTATTTTGTTCACTTCTTTCGTATTCTCCATAAACTCCTCGACGATCTTCATAATCGCCATTTTGTCTTGCAACTGCTGGTCGATCATCGTAATCCTGTAATTTATCCTCATTTAGGAAAAGTATAATTAAGAAAAAAAAGTTAAACGAAATAACTCCTTTTCTCTTGGGATTTTATTATAAATCAAAATCGAGATGAATTAAATGAATAAATCTAAATGAAACAATTAAGAAAAAGAGGAAAAAAAATAATAAGAATGAAATTCGATTGAATTAATATTCAAGGTTAATATACAAAGCAATAACGATTAAATAAATTTATTCTAATTGAATTAATGAATGAATATATTATGTAAAAAATAAAAAAATTATTATATTAATTATTTTATGTATTTATTTAATGTTTGTTATTGTTATTGTGATTTTATGAACAATACCTTGCGAAGCTCGAGAGTGTTAGTGGGCAAATTTTCACCATTGCTTCGTGATTCGATTTTTCCACCTTCATCTTTCACCTGACTCTTCAATTGACCATTCTGCTGTTATTAGTAACAGTTATTTTTTATTAACGAACAAAAATAAATAAATTAAATTAATAGAAAGTAATTATAAAAAAAAAGAATTTCTTATTTATATAATAAATAGCGTTAATGAATTAATTTCAGTCAATGTGCTTAATTGGATTTATGAATAAAATATTATTCCAACTAAATAATTTACAAATGCATTTGAATTTACGTTGAAATAATATTTTAAAAACTGCAAGGTTATATAATATACCTCATAAACATAATGATTGCCCTGGGAGTATTGATGTGGCGGTGTTCCGTTGTAATTTGCATTTCTCCTGTCTGTATCATGATATTCATCGTGGGCGTGTTGTGTTTCATCATAACTCCTCTGAAAAAAATTTATAATTCATAAAAAAAAACAAATCCAAACAAGTTTTAAATATAATTAATACTAATTTCTATCGTAGTTCAAAGCAAAGACATTTAATATCACCCAAAAATAATTTCTTAATTTTTTTTGTTATTAAAACAAATTTTTTAATATTATTTTAATATTCATTCCAGCTTTTTACCTGGTCACTTGATGAACTGTATCGTCTATTACGTTCGGGTTCTGCTTCATCAATAAACTCAGCAACTTCCTAATTATCAGTATTATTAGTTAGTGACACATAGCACACGTAAAAAATTAAATTGAAAAATTAGCACAGTAATTTATTATTATGCGCAATTAATAAATATAATTATCATTAGGAATATTAATAAATATATTTAATACTGATCATGATGTACTGATGGAGTGTAATTTTGTAATGATGTAAGTGATGAATATTCGATTTAATTTACTGAATATTAATATTATTACCTCTGGACTTGTTGGATCAGATTGCGGGGGCGAAGCGTCCATTTCGAGTGGATGAACGAGTATTTTTCCACGTGACATTGCGGTGTTTATTTCATCAGTTGTGACAAATTTGTCATCCAACTTTTCCAAATGTGGTAATGCTCGAATTACTGCCAAACGATACCTTTAAATAAATAATAAATTTATAAGATAATTTTTTTTTTCTTAATTTTATTAATTTTTAATAATATATTTTTTAATAAATTTACCCATCTCGTTCTGCGCATGGATTTTCTCCAAGCCATAAATTTCGAAGATTTGGTAAATTTGCGAGGTAACATACTTCATTTAAATCAGTAATAGCATTTTTTCTTACAAATAAATCCTTCAGATTTAAACAATATTGAAAATCCGCTAAAGTATTTATATTGTTAACGCTGAAAAAAAATTATAAATCATTTTTAATTATCAATTTTATTAAAATTATAAATTTATGCAATATATTAATTAATATACATTCGTAATTATGATTAAAATTAACGATTATAATTCAGGGTAAATTGTGTGGTGAAAGTGAGAATAATGAAACTGATTAATATCACTAGTGTTCTTTAATTGAAAAAATAGAAAGCTTAATGGAAAATTTTTAATTTCAATTTCAGATTTGTCTAAGTACATAATTAATTTTTAATTCAGAAATTATAAACATACAAATATAAGGATAATTTTTTGTATGTAATAAATTTTTATATTTTTCTATCCATTCTTTAACAACTGGCGAATAAAAAAAAAATTAATTTCAATCAATATTCGATGCATTATTATCTGTCTCTTGACTTTGAAGGGACTACAAATAAAGTGGGTAGAACAACTTTAGAAAAGAGTTTTACATATGTGGGACGATCTGTGGCCCTGAGTTGTCATCATGCAAACACTTTACCATTCACGATAAAAATTACAATTCGTAATAATAAACAAAAATATTTCCCAGACATTTAAAAAAAAATTTTTTTTAATAATAAATTAATTATTACTCTCACCTCAATGATAACACTTCGACTTTTTTTAATTCACGAAGTATACTGATGTCTGTTAATTCCGAACCCCTGAAAAAATATTGATATCAAACACACAAATATAAACAAATAAATTAATAAAAGTGCAAATGAAAAATGACAAAAAAAATAAATTATTTCAAGGATTTACAAATAAAATTCAGTTATTAATTCACATGCAATCATTAATAATTAATATTAAAATATATATCAAATTGACTGTATAAATATGTATATACACATATGTATATGTAAATAAATAAATATTAATATATATTTACCAGCAATTGAGTTTTTTAACAGCTGTAAGATCAGAAATTCGTGATCTTGCTACGACCATTTCTTCAGTCAACCTCACCATCATGAAACATTTAATTTTTCCCACGATTCAGTTAACGACGAGCAACAAAACGGAACTGAAAAAAAAAATAGTTAATCATAAAAACGAAAAAAATAAAAAAAAAAAATTACTAAAAAAAAATAAATAAATAATTACAGATGAAATATAGTTACCTATGTTATTTTCGATGTAATAATATTAATAATCAATGAAAATTCTATTAGTTAATAGAATAAACAAATAAATTAAAATACAATTAAATAATTTATGTGAATTATATATAATTGATAATTGATGAAATAAAAATTTTCATACACAAATTTTATCCATGGAAGATGTTTTAATTTTCTTTCTTTTTTTTTTTTATTGTTATTTTAAATAATTATTGATAGACGACGAGGACAATTAATTTGATCTCACATTTAAACATTATTGTTTATGAACTGTTTACAGAACCCGTGCGCCATGATGGTTCGCTCGAGACTGATCTGAAATAGGCCGTGAAAAGAAAAAAAAAAATTAGTCAGTGCACGAAAGATTGTATTATATATTTATATATATGTACTGACACACACACTTCACACAGAGAAAAATTGTGAAACGAAATTGAACATTAGATGGCGATGACGCACAATGAAATATCAACTGCTGCAGATTTATTTCATAATTATAATTACCCCATTAGCCAAGTGCGCGCACCGATCGTGCACCGTGCGTGCACCTAGTGCATTTTCATGTAAATCCCTGTATAGCCTTTGGTGGAGTGCACCAAATGCTATTGGGGTATATAAATTTTTATGCGAATTTACGGGAGGATGGTAAAACAGATTTTGGCGCGATATTTGAAATCATTTGGTTGAAGTATTAGGGAAAAATTTGGTTTTTTTTTTATTTTAAAATTGTTATATTGTTGTTATTGAATTTATTAATATTAATTTTGATTGGTGTCTGATTTTATAAGATATTAATGATATATATTATTAAAATAGTGACTTTTTATTTAGTGATAATTAAAATGAAAATGTTACTAGCGAAGAGATGAAGTTTGAAGGATTTGAAGTTAGGTGAAAGAGCTATCGAAGTTATCGAACCAATTATATTGACGTTTATAGTGGAAAAAAATATTGAGATTGATGACTTGGCATGGAAATGGTCAGTGCTGACGATAAAAATATATTACTATGTATGAAATATACTTATCTGTTTTATAAATAAATAATTCAACCTTGAATTAATTTTTTATTGTGAATTTAATGATTATGAGTAAAAATAGTTTTAAGGTTATAATTAAATTGAATTTATATTCGAGCTGTTTTTGAAGACTCTCGACAATATATAAATTCATAAATTTATTACTAGATAGAAAAATATATTTTATCAAAAGACAATTATGAAAATTTTCAACGTTTTAAAATATTTGTGTGGTCCTTAAAAGGACCGTTTGTTATTGCATTCTCCATAAAACTTTCTCGTCAAACCAATTGTTAAATAAATTCAACAATAAATCTTCATTTTTTTTGTGCTGCAGGTTTTTTCGCTGCTGTTTTAGCTACTTTTGGTGCTGCTGCTTTCTTGGGCTTAGGAACTTTAGGTTTAGCTGTTGGTGACTTTGCGGCTTTCTTTGCTTTTGACGGAGCCTTTGTCTTAGCAACTTTAGGAGCAGCAGCTGGTGATTTAGCAACAGTTTTCTTCTCTGCAGTTGGTGCTTTTTTTGCTGGTGCTTTTTTCGGTGATGCTGGTTTTTTAGTAACTGCTTTAGTAGCTTCAGCTTTTTTAACCGGAGATTTTTTCGGCGACGCTGGTTTTTTCGGCTTGGCAATTTTCTTCTCTCCAGCTGCTTTCTTAGGTTTGGCTTTCACCGAATCAGCTTTCTTCACAGCCAACTTGAATGATCCTGATGCACCTTTGCCTTTAGTCTGAACAAGAGTCCCCGCGGTAACAGCTGCCTTCAAGTACTTCTTAATAAAAGGTGCTTGTTTTTCTGCGTCAATTTTATACGTAGCAGTAATGTACTTCTTGATAGCTTGAAGAGATGAACCACCACGTTCAGAAAGTGTTTTAATAGCTGCTTTAACCATATCAGCTGTACTTGGATGAGTTGGTTTAGTTCGTGGTTTAGCAGCAGCTTTTGGACCGGCAATTTTCCTTGTCGATTCCGTTTTAGTAACAATTTTTTCCTCTGCCGTAGCAACTGGTGATGCTGATTTTTCCGTCATTGTTGATTGATTGATTGATTAATTAATTAATTACGATAATAAAACGTGAATTATAACGTTTGAGCAACGAAGATTCGGTTTTTTTTTTTCCCGGTGCCTTGCAGATTATTATCAACCGAGAGCGCGGACCATGGAGAAAGGCCACTCAGATTTTAACGCTAAAATTTCAGTCGTCTTTCATTCAACGGTGTTCAATTCATACATTGTTTTAAATTTTTAACCAATATTTATTAAATTTTATTAATGTAAATCATTTTATTATATAAATAAAGGTTTAATTGTAATATTGTAATAAAAATTTTTATGATAAATTTATTTATATAACTAATATAACTCTGTTTAACAATATATACACTGAGTTGATTATTGAACATTCATCAATAAATATGATGATTATTTAATAATAATACTTCGGATTGTTGTAAATAAAATTTTAATAGATTGCCAATAGATTAATTATTTAATTGTATGCAAAGAATTTTTTTAATTATTGTAAAATTTTATTGATTTTATTAATAATATGAAACAGACTCGAGCAACTTTAAAGCAGAGTATTACTAGTTGTCAAGTCGTAGATATCCATTATTATCTACAGTAACAAATACCATAAAAAAAATTAATACAACATTTAGTTGTTTTTTGTGAATTATAAATAGTTTAATTAATTATAATTAGCAATTGATGTAGGTAGATTGGATAATTTTTAGATTCACACGGATATTCGTGTTAAGATGCGTTAGTAAAATTCAGGATATTTTCCTGAGTTTTATAATTGAGATGAAAAAAAAAAAATGATTTTTGTTTTTTAGAATATAATTTAATAGAAATTTATTGTTTTTAATTTTTTTATTGTACAATGGGATGATGAGGGAATTTTATTTTCAGTGGTTGGAGAATTTGAAATGAAAATGATTAATAATGTCATTTAATAAGTAATAAGGTGAGTAGTGATATTTATTTTTTATTTGGAAATTGTTATGAATTATTTCAATGGATATTTGTTTTATTTTTTATTTATTTTGTTTTATTTTAGGATTTATTTTTTTTTATATTTTTGAAAGAATTTTAGAATCAGGATGGAAATCAATGTTGTAGTTTAACATGAAAATTAAATTTAAGAAATGATATATTAATTCGCTGATATGAATTATAAAGAAATTTTTTTTATCAAAATTTTTGTTTGTCATTTTTTTTAGAAAATTTAATTATTGATAAGATTTAATATTTTTTAATATTTATTTTCATTTGTCATGCGCAGAATTTGACAATTTTTCAATTAATTTTATATAATAAAATATGTAATTAATAAATAAAAAGAAGGAATGAAAATCAAATATTTTTTTAATGGCAATTGAGAAATGTTTTAAAAAAAAATTTTTTGAAATTTATTATTAATGTTAAACATTGTGATTATTTTTAAATATTTTACATTTACAAATTAAAAAATGATCTGTATTTAAAATGATAAAATTGCATCAAATAATTCGGTAATGAAAATAAGTAGGAACTTTGTTTTAAATTATTAAAATTATATATAATTAGACTGAATTTAACTTGGCAGTTGATACTTTGTTTTATAATTTTTGAATTGAAAATGAATTTGTATAATTATTTCATCTGAAGAATGGACTTTGAACAAGTAATTTAAATTCGTATCATTTGTTTACTTGACAAACTGATATATTATTTATAAGATAGAAGAAAAATGTTGAGCATAAAAATAATTCAAAGTTCATATTTTAGCCAAAGCGACTCAAAATGAACTGAATTTTTTCTTAGAAACTTTAATATAATTATAGAGTAATTTGATATTGAGTTCTCGATTGACATTATCGGCAAAATTTGTCTGAACCTTATGATTATATTATTTTATAATTATTTCTTGTCATTTATTCCACAAGTTTGTAGAGTAATGTGAATGGTGAAAATTAGTTACATTTTATGTGTTAGGAATAATGAAAAAAATTCATTTTGTTAGGTTAGAAATTCTGCAAGCATAAAAAAATGTGTAAATATTGAGATTCAAACGTTTAGAAATACTTTGTGGCCCTTAAAAGGGCCGATTGTTTATTTAACATTGATGATGTGATGTTAATTTAAGCACGTTCTCCTCGAATGCGACGAGCCAACTGGATATCTTTTGGCATGATGGTGACACGTTTGGCGTGAATGGCACACAAGTTGGTGTCTTCAAACAAACCAACGAGATAAGCTTCACTGGCTTCTTGAAGTGCCATCACAGCTGAGCTCTGGAATCTCAAGTCAGTCTTGAAGTCTTGAGCAATTTCACGAACAAGACGTTGGAATGGTAATTTACGGATGAGAAGTTCGGTACTTTTTTGATAG
>JAQQBS010001422.1:24480670-24508733 GCA_030347275.1 Microctonus aethiopoides | reverse complement strand
CTATCAAAAAAGTACCGAACTTCTCATCCGTAAATTACCATTCCAACGTCTTGTTCGTGAAATTGCTCAAGACTTCAAAACTGACTTGAGATTCCAGAGCTCAGCTGTGATGGCACTTCAAGAAGCAAGTGAAGCTTATCTCGTTGGTTTGTTTGAAGACACCAACTTGTGTGCCATTCACGCCAAACGTGTCACCATCATGCCAAAAGATATCCAGTTGGCTCGTCGCATTCGAGGAGAACGTGCTTAAATTAACATCACATCATCAAATGTTAAATAAACAATCGGCCCTTTTAAGGGCCACAAATCATTTTCAAATGTAATTTTCATCAATTTCAACTATTTTAAATTAATTTAATCAAAAAATATAACTCATCTTTAAAATATTTGAGGTTAATGTTGTATAAAATATTTTTTTTTAAAGTTCTACATTAAATTTAGCATTCGATTTCACGTCAAAAATTCAATAAATATATTTTGTGCATTTTTACATATACTGTACAAATAATAAATTAATTAAATATCAATATATATATATTCAACGTTCAAGGTCATATAAATAATCAGCAATGACAATCCGAAATTGACTGCTGATACAGACATTAATAAAAGTATATGTACCCAATACATAACCTCAATTCTAACTGACATCTAAAATGATTAAAAACTAATAAATAATTACTTGCAATTACTAATAAAATAAATTATGAAATAGTAAAATTCTCTGATAAATTTCTTTCATATAATATGAAATACAAGATACAACAAATATATTATATATTAAATTATCTCTGAATGAATAAATAAATAAATATTGAATAACGTTTATAATTAGTTTAGAAAAAATTGTGACAAATTTAAATAATACGTAATGAAATATTTGGTGGCCCTGAAAAGGGCCGATTTAATATTTTTTTTTTAAATCATATTGATTTAAGAGCTGCCTTTCTCAGTTTTCTTTGGTAATAAAACAGCTTGGATGTTAGGAAGAACACCTCCTTGAGCAATGGTGACTCCAGATAACAATTTGTTTAATTCTTCGTCATTACGAATAGCCAATTGAAGATGACGAGGAATAATCCTAGTTTTCTTATTGTCACGAGCTGCATTTCCTGCCAACTCGAGAACTTCAGCAGCCAAATATTCCATGACTGCAGCCAAGTAAACTGGAGCACCAGCACCAACACGTTCTGCGTAATTTCCCTTACGTAAAAGACGATGGATACGACCAACGGGGAACTGAAGACCAGCTCTGTTGGAACGAGTCTTTGACTTTCCCTTTACTTTACCACCTTTGCCACGACCAGACATGATTACAATAGATATTTGATTTAACACAAGTCTCGAAACGTACTCGATGAGAGTAGAAATTCTTTTAATCCGTGGCCCTGTTTTTCGCCTTTTTCTCAACTTTTGGTAGTACTAGCGACCCAATCACATTGCGTCGTCGCTAATTCACTACGAGTATCTGCACGTTGATTGGATCGCTAGTTCCGACAGATGCCGCACATGCGCATTGGCGTGTAGGTACTAGCGATCCAATCATAGTGTAGTTTACTTTTCCCTCGCTTTTGCGACTACTGCGATTGGATCGCTGGTTATTATATTAAATAACCGTTTTTTTTAATAATTATTTCACTGCTATTGTTGAAATAAATAAATATTATAAAATAATAATATCTAAATTATATAAAGGTTTATAAAAAACATCAAATAAAATAATTTATTAGTCAATAATAAAATATATTTTTTTTTTTTAACTCTATGAATAATAATTGTATTTAAATAATAAGATACAAATTTACAATGATTATATACAAGATTTTTTTTTAGTTTATCAGAAATAATCGTCTCTCATATGCAGGATTTTTTTTCATAAATTTCCAAATTTTTTAATCAGAGATTTTTTTTCTTTTATTTTTTGTTTATATTAATTCACTGATGAAAATTTTTTTTAAATCCGGCGCTGAACCACCAATATTTTGTCTACTTATATTACCATTATTCGAAGAATAATTAATAGGGGAATTTTTATTGTTAGTTATTGATAAATTCGATTGATGTTTAATTGGATAAATTTTATCCAAATCATTCATTGAAAATCCTGGAGTAATTTTTTTCAGATGATAACTTTGAATTATTGGTTTTGTCATAGAATTTTTATTATTTCCAATTTTTTTTTGACTATCCGATTCACCTAGTCGACTATTTTCAATGATTTTTGGTGTAAATGATCGCATATTAATTTTGGAATCGGTTATTTTTTTTATTGGAAACAATTCAACCTAAAATCATGAAAAAAAAAAAAAAAATTAATAATGTTCATATAATTAATTTATAATATTAAAATTATTGAAAAATATTTAATGGTTATACAGTACCTTGGTTTCTTTACGTTGAAAAAATTCAAAGTCATCATTGGCAACAGTTGTAACTGAACAACAGCTGCGACTTCGACTTTTACATGAACTCATTGTATCATTAAAATCCTCATTATCATAATCGCAACTTTCATCATCAGAAGTTTCATATCCGATTTCTTGATCGAATACTTCTCTTTTTAAATCCATATTTCTATCCTTTCTAATCAAATCTTTAACATCATAAGTACGAAAATCCAATCCTAATCGTGGATATTTTGTACTATCAAAACTTTGATTTCGTCGTACTAAATTTTTTGTAAATTCTTCCTCTTCTTTTCTCGTTGAATTATGTTGTAATTTTTCTTTCTCAATATCATTTAATATTATCGTATTAATCAATTTTCGTTTTGGTACTTCCTCATGTATTTCATCAAGACTTTTAGTAAATTTTCTTTTTGCAGGCTCCTCCAATTGAACTAAATTCTCCATATTCTGTCCAAATACATCAGTGCTACCAATCTTACGTCTATTACTAAAATCAAAATTTTCATTTAATTTTATCAAACGCTGAATTGATTGTTGTTGTTCCTGTCGTTGATGATCATTTGTTGCAGATAATATTGATGGTATATTAACATCTTTATGTAATCGAGGTTCAAATGTCGAACTTGTAAATGAGGTTAATTCAGCAGGTAATGATCCATAATTATTGTCATCATTTAATGATTGTATTCTTGGATAATGTTGAATACCCATTGTAATAGTTCCAGTTCTTGCTGAAAAATTATTTAAATATATTATATACATATTAAACAGTTGAATAAAAATTAATAAATAAATAAAAGTAAAGAAATTACGTCGATTTTGATGCGTGTGCAATCTTCCATAAAGACTGCCATTGGTCAAAGGAAATTTTAATCCATGATTTAAATTTAATTGTAATTTATATTCAGCATCTTGTTCAAAATGTCGAAATTTTCCATCCACTCCGCCTTCATATTAAACAAATAAATAAATAAATACAAAGGATATATTTATAATTTAATAGAAATTAAATAAAATAATAATTTGTATACTTACAGTGTGCAAGTTTCCGTGAATTGTCTTGTTTTGTGTACACTTTAGCGACATATTGACAAAACATTTTGTCAAAAATAGCAAGAAACATTGGCAACAATGTATCTTTAATAAGTGGCAGCCATATTGCCACATTTTGGGGCGTGCAAAAACCATTGAGAACTTCCGGTCGAATTGACACAACCTAAAAAAAAAAAAGTAAAAACATCAAACAACACAAATAAAATAAATGAAATAAGAAATTGAGGTTAGAATACGTTTTATTAATGATAATAATTATATACGTTAAAAGAGTTTCATCTTCGCTTTCGCTAGAAAAAATTATGTCAGTTGTACAAAATATAATTATTATTTTCCTTTTGTTTATTATCCCCATGCCTGATATTTCATTTAACTACAAACAAATGTAAAATATATAATTAAATAATTTGCATTTTGCTTGAGCAACTTCAGCCATGTATAAAATAACACAAAAAACTCCCTCATAAATGTATAAATAATTTATTCAAACAATAATCCATATTTATTATATCGTCTCTAAAAAACTGCGGAAAAAAAAAATTAATTTACTACTAAAAATATTTCCTATTATATTTATAATAAATTAATTTCAATGAAGAAAAATATTTGATTAATATTTTTTATATAAATACCTACACACATAGTTTGTATTTATAATTTTAATGTATTATTTCTATCGTATATCTTTATTGCATATCTAGCTTTTATATTAAAAACAAAAATAATATCTTACGTCGTGAAACTTTCAATTTTACTATGTTGAATTGCGGTGAAAACAGATAAAACAACGGTCGCGCTTTCAGAAGTTTACCTATTCGTTTCTCTCATTCCAATAAAAACTCATAACATAACTATATATATTTTAAATATATATACACCTCAACTTATATAGCTCTATATAGTAATAATAATTATAATCACGATAGCGCTGCATACGTGAGTAATTATAATTAATTATTATTTTAATAATTATAAATTTGAAGTAAATAGTGTAATATTATATATTCACATCAAAGTATGTATTTTATTTTGACATTTTAAAATGTATAATCCTTGCAGGCTTTTATATTTATAATTTATCTCAGGCGTATAAACATTTATTTAATATTAATAATTAAAATTAACATTTTCATCTTCGCTAATTATCAATCATTATTATTTACGATTAATAATCGATTCAGGTAAATTAATTACAAATGTGTTAAGTGAAATATCCTCACCTACTTTTCATAGTTGACAGAAAAAAATAAATAAATATTAAGAAATAAATTTCACAAACTAATTTATATATATAATAATTATCCAATGAATAAACATGGAATATAATAAAACACACAAGAATAAAATCAAATATATAAAATGCAAAGTGAATTAATAAAAAAAAAAAAAAAATAGAATAAATTAATTGAAATATTTTTATTTTTCATTCTAAAATGTCACAATGAATATTTATATTTATATATAAATAAATATCGAGGATTTTCGAACGAGTGAACGTGTGCCGGAAGCCAGGTTGGCTGAACTTTGGGTGTGACTTCCGGGAATGAAATAAAATAAATAATTACTTAAACAAATACATAAAAATTTCTATTATCAAAAAAAAAAAATTAAATGAAATTTTTTTTTTTATATAAATAACTTTGACTTGAATATTAAAATATTCCTCTTAATTATAAACATAACCTCAAATTATTCATTACAATAAAAATTACCTTGAGATGTGTATACACATATATATACAATCTCACAAACATAAATAAATTTTTTTTTCTCTATTTTTCTAATTATTACAAATTTGATTGCAATTGAAATTTGTTTATTGTTTTCGCTCGAGGAAACGCAGGGGAAAGTTGATTACCAAGAATAATATTTATCAATTATAAACATATATAACAAAAATACATATGTATATAATTTATTATTATACACACAAATAATAATTAATATGCATTTAGATGCTTTGATAAATTAATAATACAATCTATAAACAATTGAAATAATATCAATACAAAATAATTCTCTTTAACATATATTACATTATATAGTGTTAGAGAAATTCTTTCGTTTCACTATATACACACATTAGCAACGTAAATATGTATCTATCTATATGTATATTATATACATATAAAAATATATATGTATAAAAATTGCATGTAAAACCTTTCTATTCATACTTTGAGAGTATTATATAGCAGTTATATATTGCTGTATGTCCCCTTTGTGTCGAATGGAAACTGCATTTACTTATATAACTGTGAGATACCTACATATAAATATACAATTACAATTAAATTATATATATATAAATTTATATATGTAATAATTGTTTTAAAATTCTAGTCAATTATTATTGTTCAAAATGAATTACTATTAAATAAAATTATCCGTTGAAATAAAACAAAAAAATTATATATTAAACTTGAGAAATAGTTTATGAAATATTACTCAATTTTTATTTACTATTATTTTATTTTATTTTATATTTTTTTTTTACGTGTAAGAAAGCGAATTTAATCAAGTAAATAATTTTGAATACATATGTATATATATGAATATATATGTTGACGATTTTATTTATAATAAATAAATTGCTGTATGTAGAATGTGTAAATGTGAGAAGTTGTTGAATGTGAATTATGTTAGTGATTCATTATTCGTCGTGATTCGACGCTTGTCGAATTGCCAATTTGAAATTTGCCAGGAGAAAACTGTGACCCAATCAAAACATGATTCAACAAACGTTTATGTGTACCTATATGTATAGAAAAAAATATATATGTATGTGTGTATAGATATAAATGTGCCATATGGGATATGGAAAATATATTACATATTTCACCTACATTATTTGTTTATTTAGTATGTCGCTGCAGATATTTATATATGTATGTATATATGTATGCATGTGTTTATGTGGTGAATTGATAATACAATACACGTATGAGGGATATCTGTGCCATTTTCTAATTGTAGAAATTTTTTGGGTTTATTTTTTTTAGTATGTATAGGTGAAAAAATATTTCAATTGATTTGAGAGGAATAATTATTTTTTTTTTTTCAAAATTTTTTTTCAACCTTTTCTATTAATTTGAGAAAAATGTTGTTGAGACGAAATCGATAGGAAATCGTACGAGCTTTCCAACGGGCATATTTTTATTGAAGTTAAAAATATTAGTAGCCAGATAATGTTAGTGAGAATTTAATAGTAAATAATTATTGATAGTACCAATTTTTTTCAAAATTTTTTTTCAACCTTTTCTATTAATTTGAGAAAAATGTTGTTGAGACAAAATCGATAGGAAATCGTACGAGCTTTCCAACGGGCATATTTTTATTGAAGTTAAAAATTTTAGTAGCCAGATAATGTTAGTGAGAATTTAAAAGTATAGATAATTTGATAGTACCAATTTTTTTAAAAATTTTTTCTAATGATTTGAGGACAATGGAAATAAATAATACTGATGAATAATTGCAATAAATTGCCAATAAATATTTGATTACGTATATACATATACTTAGGATGAAAGTAGAATAGTTGAAAAAATATTGGAAGCGTTAGGAAATTAATAAAAAAATATTTAAAAAAATTCTTACCAATATTGGAAGATGATCAAAGATGTAGCAAACGAATAAAATACTAAATACAGTGGATTTACTACCACTCTCATCCACATGAACTTTTCTTTTTCTCAGACATGCTCGTGAATTTGTGGATCCACTAGTGCATGAACCATTCGACGGATCCCAATGATGTGGATGACACTCAAAAGCACCTGATGAATTTTTCGAACTTGTGTCTGATAAATCCGAGACTGATTGTAATAATTCAGATTTTGGATTGCGATAAGCGTCTTTAAACATTGCTATTATTAATCCACATATTGTTCCGAATAATAATAATCCTCTCAATGAATTAATAAACAATCCATATTTCGGTGACACTTCATGAGCTAAAAATACACAAGTTTCTGGCTCAAAATTAAGAACACCAGTGAATCCAATGCACGCACTAACAACTGTGAGTGAAACCAGATGATATTTAATATGATTCTTTGTTAAACTCGATTCATCTTTATTAATTGCTGCAAATATTGCAATCGATGTGAGTGTCAGAGCTTGAAGTATACTTGAAGAATTCAAAAGCCACACCAAAGTCGAACACAATTCTAAAATAGAAAAATTAAATTATATAAAATTAAATATATAAATATCAAGAATATATTTATTTAAATAATAATACCTTAGATAACCACATGATCATTTATTACATATAGTGTGAAAATAAATAAAATTTATTCCAATCAAAAATTAATATTTAAAAATTAAATAAAAAATCAAAAATTAAAAATTAAAAAAAAAAATTAAAAATTAATTAGAAGGAAAAATTGTAATTATTTATTGTTCGAACCTCCAAAATGATTAGTTGGACGTATAAGTGTAAGTATGGCGTAAAGTAATAAACCCAATTGATGTGCAAGACTTTGTGCAATTATTGCGACTGTTAGGACGTCGATTCTTCGTTTCAAGGACGACGGTTGATTCTGGTAAATGAGTAATGACCACGAAAGAAGAAGAATGCAGATTGGTGAGCCGACACACGTTGCCAGCCATTCGCCTACCTCGCTCCGCATCTCTAAAGTCAAGCATAAAAAATAAAAAATAAATAAATACAATAAAATAAAATGAAAAAATAAAAAAATAAATTAATAAAAATACTCGAACAAAATAATAAATGATTTATAAATTTTCAAACACATTAATTTATTTATTATATGATAAATTGTCTTTTTTTTCAATTACAACAAAATATTTATCATCATAAATAAATATTACAATTAAATATATTAATATATTTAATTACTTCAAACATTTTTAATTATTATTCCAATTCTCTTCCTCTTTTTTTTTATTTACCATTTCCTCAATATATACACATACTATTTATTTTTTAATTTTATTTCTCTCGCAATGCAACTTTCTAGTCAACATAAAAGAGCCATCACACTCTAATTTATTACTACATCCACCATATTGAGCTCTACATTAAACATAAAAATTCATCTAATAAAACTTCCTGTAGTAATTTTTTTTTTCATTTCATTTCGTTCTTAAATAACAATAACAATAACAATATAAATAACAGCAGTAACAACAACAACAACAGAGCGGATGAAAGGTTAATTTTGATGTTTGGAAAGTTGACGATTTTAAATTATATATTTTCTTTCTTACCACATCGTCTTTGTCTCTCATTATACATAAAATATATCTCACTTCCTCTCTCCAGTTGACTCTTTATAGTCTGTCTATACTTTCTCATAACGTAATCACACTCAACATTCCAAAGAACCACTTGGTATATATGTATACTCGCCCTCCAACGGTTCTTCAACATTTCTTAAACTTATTTTTATATATATTAATTCCATCCATTAAATATTTTTTATCCAATTTATTAATTCATATATGATATTATGACGTTCAATTATTTATTTTACATAATTATCTACATCATTTGCATTATTGACAATGTATATAATATGACACGTATTATAATTAAGGCAGAGTTAGTAGACTTTTCTTTAGACAATGATAATTAATTGAATAAAAAATTTACAGTGAGATAAAAATTATCAAAATTAAAAAAATTATAAAATGAATATAAAAAATTTATTCTGCAATGGCCATTGACCCAACACCAAGCCTGATCTTCAAAGTATTTTCAGTTCCTTGTTCATGCAATATATATCCCTGATAAAAAAAAAAATTCTGCATTCAAGTAAAAAAAAAATATTAAATGAATAAATTTAATTCGACCTTGTATTTTATCATTCACAACTGATTGAATAAAATAAAAATATAAATATCAACAATTGATAATAAATATTTAGAAATTGAATTAATTTATATATTTTTTAATCCAATTAGAACATAACTTTCCCTTTAAGTAATCTAAATTCATTTCGTTATTTATTTTATATCACGTCATTAAATCATTTCACTTGACCGAGTGGCTGAAATAAAAAAAAAAAAATGATATAAAAACAAGTTGAAAGACTGCAGAGTTGTGTGACCTGAAAAGGTCATCAATTGATGATTTTGTCCTAGAAAAATATATAATATATTATATTATATTATATTTATATACCCAGCCTACAGATCACCATCTTGGACAAATAGGCAAGTAATGACCTGGGTCAAAGTGGGTCATCGTTCAAGAAATAGAAAAATAACAACAACAACGACAACGTCAACAACTGGTTCTGGCCGTTATTGGATCCATCCAACCATAAATTCATGCATCTATAATATGCCTAAATATAACACAGTCCATCAAATAATACTGACAAGTAAAAGCTAAATAAAATACATTAGCTCGCAATAATTAATACAATGAAGAAAAAAAAAATTAAAACAAAAATTTCATCGATGAATAAATTTTATAAATATTAAAAAATATTATTTACCTTCATAAAGATAAGTATTATCAAAAGATCCAGATATTTATAAATAAAAATTTGTATCAAAGATTAATTATTTTATTCAGAATAAAAAATAAAAATTTAATATAAATATTTTTATTTTGATCTATTTTTTAATTTATTTTCAAATATTATAACAAATTTATCAATATTAATTTTTTATAATTATTTATAAATATACAAGGGATATATACATACACATATAAACCTGATAGATGCAGTGCAGTATATATTTATGTATCTATAGAATATTATTTTTTGACCTTGATCACGTTCACATCTCCATAAGAATTCCAAGCTAATCGAGCGACACACCCGGCTATCTCTCACCCATCATTATATATAACATCCATCCAAGTTGTGGACCTTGTAGGCCACGTACAAACCGCTATAAAATCCAATACCATCAAGTCTTTCAAGAAAAAGACACTTCCACGTATAAAGAATAAACAAGAAAACCCAATGGAAAATCAACGTTAAATAAAATAAAATTTACAGTTAAATTTTCTTGTCTTTATAAAATTTAATTGATGTATTTTTATTTAGATAATTAATAAAATTTAAATTGTAATATTTAAAAAAAATATTATTAGACAACATAATATAAATATATATTGGGATAAATATTAATTTATAAATTTATATATTAATTTATATAATAATTTATAAAATTTAATTGATGTATTTTTATTTAGAGAATTAATAAAATTTAAATTGTAATATTTAAAGAAAATATTATTAGACAATATAATATAAATATATATTAGGATAAATATTAATTTATAAATTTATATAATAATTTATAGAATAATTTATAAAATTTAATTGATGTATTTTTATTTAGAGAATTAATAAAATTTAAATTGTAATATTTAAAAAAAATATTATTAGACAATATAGTATAAATATATATATTGGGATAAATGTTAATTTATCATGTGGAGAAATATAGTTTTGAATGTGAGCACAGTACAATGAAAAATATTGAGGCTGCGCGTAGGTCGTTGGGTATATTTATTTCTCTCTGAAAGCAAGCGGTGTCTTCAGTTGCGGAATCCTGATTGAGGATGGGCCACACAAAGTAAATATATGTTTGTATATGTGTGTATATTATACGGTGGATATATTTTGCGTGGGAATGCAACAACCGATTTGTAGTTATAGCTTCAACCTCTTGGCGCTGTAAGAAAATAGCGCGTCATTCTATTCGGTTTTAAAATGCAAATCTAGGTAAATGTGTCATAAAAAATATGAATTTTCTATAATCATTTGTATATGTATATATACGTATATATTATATACACAAATAAATATAAATATATATGTGTAGAGATGTTATATTTTATTTATTTTATATTGTTATTTCCATTTGTGAAATGTCAATTTGGTTATAAAAAATTATTACTGATCATTTTCGAAAGTGGTTTGAATATCTTTGTTTCCAGTTATATTATTATATTTTTTTTGTTCTTATTTAGAAGGATGAGAATTTTATTTATTTGTGGGAAAATAAAATCTTTCTCATGGATTGTTCAAATTTTATATATTATTTCTATGATGGTTCTATTTATTTTTTTATATTTTTTAAAATTACTTCAAAATTTTTGCTTGAAATTAAATATAAAAAATATATTGTGTGTTCTTTTATCATTAATTCTTAAAAATAAATTTCACAATTTTCTCTAAATTCTTGTAATTTACGAAAGAATATGTATATACATGCATCATATTTTTTTATTCAACAAAAGAAATATTAAAAATTAAATTCTTCGCACGTGAGAATTTACTTCACCTAAATACAATTGTCTTTTTATTATATACATACATCTGATAGATTAATTTCACTTCAACAGAGCACATGCACCTTTCACCTAATTCTACATGTAACAATATATAATATTAAATACATTTCAAAAACGTTTATACAATAACTGAATAAAAAAAAAAAATTTTTTTAATACACAAAAGACCTTGAATAAAATTATAAACCATTTGTTAAATTAATCAATTTGTCTAACTGATGCGGGGGTGGTGATACTTTAGACAGTAGAGATATAACATTTATGATTATGACCTTTAGTCAATTAGCAAGTTGCAACGATGGCAGTTATAAATATATAATCTGTACTGGGTACAGAAAAAAATATAACGTATTTGTATTTATCTTTTAAATTTTAGTTTCATAAATTTCTGATATTTATAATAATTATAAACAATTTATATAAATAAAAAAAATGATGTGCCATGTCATAATGATTATCCAAGAGAACAAATTCATGCTTATATATCGTATACTTGTCTACTCTTTGTCGTCTTTTTAACTCGGTCATGTGAAACTCTGTAACAGCACTCCTTGTTTTACGCTTTTTATACATTTGCTAATACGATCTAGCGGATTTTCCTATTTATTTCTTCTCTTCATATAAAGATACACATTCCATTGACTTATACGATTTGTAAACTTATTTAAAAACAAATAATTCTTAAGATTCTTTATCCACAATTATTTATTATTAGTAAATTATGATAATTTTTTTTATAGTAAATATTATAGCTAAATAATTTATTGATTTTTACTTGACCGAATTTTCTTTCCAATATTTTTTTCTCTTATTTGTGATAGTTTTAACTTTTGTTAATAACATTTAATATAAATGTGGAAACATGAAAGTTTATGTGTTTATGAAGGACTTTCCATGGAAGTTACAAATAGAAAATTTTATGAACGTAAAGAAATATTAGAATGTATTTATATTTATGTATATGTTTGAATGTATAAATGTAATTTAATCTATTTATTATCGATTGAAGGAGAAATCATGTCAGTGTTAAGAATAAATCGGTTACGGTCGATGGAATAGATTTATAACATCAAAAATCTAATATACCAAAGACAAAAAAATATAAAATAAGTATATAATAATGAGAGAATAATGAATTAAAAAAAATTATGGGAATTATTGTTTGGTATATATAAAAATAATATATACTCACTGATAATTTCAGTTATTTCTGTAGATTATTATAAACACTGTAAAGCACAGCGACATTGCGTTTATATCCAAGAAAAAATCACACGTGCTCTCATTTTTTTTTCTCTATTCTTTTTTTTTTTTCGTCTTCTTCCTTTTGTCTTTTCAGTATAATTAATTTTTAATTCACTCACTTAATTATTTCTCTCACTCCAGTTATAACTATAACCATAGAGTAGTAATATTTCAATTCTTATTCTTGTATTAAACGAAAAAATTTCTACATCCTGTTGCAGATGCATACAAAGATATATAAATATACCTCTAATGTTAAACTGACGATACTTATTCACAAGTTAAAATTTTTTTTGACGCTCAACAGCTGCAACATCAGACGCACCAAAAATAAAAATTAAAAACTCACACAACTCGTTGAAATAATACAACTCATAACAATATTCACATATCACTCGGATTTTAAAAATAAAAATTTCTTAAGAACTCATTAAACAAAAACAACGACTAGTTATTTAAATTTTGAATAACATACACATATACTCATTCATTTAAATATTGGAATGAAGAATAAAATTAAATCAGCTTGAATTTGCTATTTAATATAGTAAAAAAAAAAAATTATTATCAATTGTAATGCGAATAGATATACCGTTAAAATGTAACACACTAAATTCCATTCACTTCATTTTATATAATTTATAATTGACTGAATAATATTTACAGTGTGTTATTTCTGTGCAGCAAACATGCCGCAAAGAAGCCCGAACGAGGACTGAAACTTGCGCCAGTGAACAGGATTCATTTGGGTCAACAGAGTACGCGCGCGTATAGTATACAAAAAAATTTTTCTCTCTCTGCTCACCAACAACTCTCCACACTGTGTCTCTTTCATCCATGTATGTATGTACAATGTACATATAACATATACATTTATGTATATATTATATACTGACGTGAATATGAGAGGTAAAACATTGGTGAAGTGAACGAGTACCAAAGTGAAGGTGGCATATGCGGACAAGACCTGCAAGCATTTGTGTATTGAGTGTATTGGAAATAAGACTAAAGGGGCATCCATTGCCTCAAGCCAGAATGTGGCTTTTAAATTGAACTATTCCAAGCATCTTAAAATTATTCCACTGCTATATCACCTTTCAGTTGCTTCACTTGAGTCAAGTTACACACATCCAATCAAGTTTTGTTTCCCAGCATCTACAGACATTAGAAATATACATACATGTTAATCAATGAAGAAAATAAATAGAAAGATATATAATTTTTAATATTTTTAATAATTAATATTTTAGTTGAGAAAAATATTTAAAAAGTCGGTTTACCTTTTTTGCAGTTTTTATATTATGATTTTTTGTTTATTGATGGATTGTGTTTTATTATTGTTTAATTAATTGAACAACAAGATTATTATCAAGAAATAAATCACAGTATATTTTTTTTTAATAAATTTTCATTGCACTAATGCAATGCATTTAATATTTGTATATAATATCTTTTAATAATTTTCGTTTTGTTTATCTCATGAAAATAAATATATATTATTTATATTGTGGCAATTCTTTAGATAAATTATTGATTTTTTGTTGTTATCCACAATTTTTTCTTTTTTTTTTCAAACACCATTGATTAATTTTTATAATGAATTCATTAAGTAAATTAATATAATGAACGGTGGGAGAGTGTATGATTAAAATTTTGGTTTTAGTTAGGGTATTAAAACTTATAAAAGCACACGCATTTTTTTTATCTTTTAGAAATATATAAATAAAATACTGTGCGCTTCCGTAATTCCATACGAGATTCCTTTCATATAATATATAAGTATTTTTTTTTTTATGTATATATATTATATATACTAGAATCACCAGGTATATAACCAGCCAAACTTGTTCGTGTTAAGTAGTCATTGGTTTTTTTTTTGTATATATTTCTTTCATTTCATATTTCCTATTCTCTTAAATTATTTTTCTCCTTTTATAGTCAATCCAGAAGTGTTTGCAATTTTTGTAAATATGTATACATATGTACATGTCGATCATGAGCAGTTTGAAAAAGTTTTTGATAAAATCAGTCGTGGTGTATAAGTATTGTAACGCAAATACACACAATCATTCCTTTTACTCGTTGAATTTTTTTACGCTTTCACTATCCAATTCCATGAGCCGCCTTTTTCTCACGTGTCGCCCATAAAATTCATGTGCGCATATCTTGAATATAAAAAAGAGAAGAAAAAAAAAACGAGAATAGTATAGAAAAAAAAATCGAATAATAATTAGAAAATAAAATAAAAGTAAAATGTGAATTATAAAAATTAATAATCAAATTAATTTTTTTCATCTATGAAAAATATATAAAATAAAATTTTTAATCACCAGGATTGTAATAGCAATGGCGCGACGGGTTTTAATTCAATATACGTCGAGTAATCTAAGCTCAATACTACATAATGATTATTTGAAAAGACTCGTCTAAATGGATGACAATTTCCTCCATACAATATTGGACATAGTGGACGTTTACCAAGACGTTTAGCTCGTCCGCCATCAGCAACATCCCATAAGTCTATCATACGACATCCAGTTTTTCTATAAATATAAAATATAAAAGTAAAAATTAAATGAAAATTTACAACTGTAAAATTTTATTTTCTTAAACATTTTAAAATAGATAATAAGTTTATATTTATTCCTTACGCATTTCCATGGCCATAACACGATCCCTCTTCAAGGACTAAATATTCAACGTGCATATTTCTCAATGTTTCATAAACACTCGCTGCATCTTTTCTACTATACATTTCATAAACCGCTAACGTTCTGTCCCTGGAATTATAATGAAGCCAATAATAAAAAATATATACACACATGCGAATTGATTAATATTTTATTACAATAAAAATAATAATAATTATATTTATTATGATTATTGTTGTGAAGGACTTACCTCATTTCTTTACTCTCATAATAAGGATTATTTACAATTGGTCGTCGTGTTGATAATAATAAATTAGCCATAATTGACATTTTTCCCGCAAAAACAGCATTTTTCATTGTATTTATTTTAATCCATTCGAATAATTCTTCCTGTTCAATATTTCGGAATTCACCGTAATAACGTCCTTCTTCTTGTACTCTCTCAATTCCTTTATGACTCATTTGTGTTATTAACGTAATTATAAGTAAATAACGGAGTAATTCATTTTTAAATCCAAGTTTGACTAAATATTTTTTGTTTGCAACTAAACCCGCAATTATACATAAATGTGGATTCATTAATAATTTTAATCGCATTATTGTCATTGCCATTATTATAAATGCACCTGTTTGTAATGCATTATATGCAACATCAACTTCAATACACTGTGGATAATTAATTATTTTATAATTTCTATACCAACAATAAGTTGCCATAAATCCAGCTAAAATTGCTGTTGGTAATAATAATGTTTTTATAATTGCTTCATACGTTTCGTATGGTAAAAAATCAAATGTTGCTGAGCATGTGTACAACAGTGTATGAAAATCTTTATAATTTGTAAATTTTGCTTTGAGAATATCGTAGACATGTGAATAATCATCGATTGATAATGTAAAAATAAATTTGTTGAAATATGTAAATACAATTGTGCTAATAATGTCAGTGATTATGAGCATTTTTGGTCCAAAATAATTCTCCAATCGTGTAACTAGCTCATAACTATAAACAACACTGAATACCAATGACAAAAGAAGAATAATTGAATTGGGATTACCAAAAAGAGTAAAAATTGACATTGATAATGAATGTGCTGCTAATAATTGGAAGGTTAATGGACGTGGAATAATTTCTAACCATTGGAGAATAAGCAATGCAATTACTTGAGTTATTAATATAAATTGAGAGAATTGCCAACATGCAAGACTTCCTGTTGTTGATATAACGACACCCTGAAATTAATTGATTTGATTAAATATTTAGTTAAATTTATATACTTTCATTTGTTTATTGCTTCATTATAATTGGAAATTACTTACGATAAACTGAAGATTAGTTAATGTTTCACGCCAACCAAATTTTGTTTTTAAATTTGTCTTTTGATATTTATTTAATATCATTGTAACGCCATACATTTGCGATAAAATAATTGGATATGCAAAACTCTCACGTAACGGCGGTGTCCATTGGACTCTTGTGCATTCAGTGTGATTAAATAGGAAACAAACAACGGCAATTAATCCACCAAGAATCGAATCGCTCAAATGTGTTGCGTATATAAACAGCATTCCAGCAGTTAATGTCGAAAAAGCCCAAACAAATTCAAGATAAAAGTATGACGGTACTGCTAGGCCATGGCAACTTGTAACCGTTGATAAACCTTCTCCTCTTTCTATCTGAATAAAAGAGAATAATTTTGTTGAAAAATTATTTCATGTTTAAAAAATGTTTTTAAAAATTTTTTCAGTTTCACTAAAGTTCTGGTAAATAGCTCTGTTTACCTGCCAACATTCTGGACGTTCTAAAAGACCAAGAGCTTTTGCTTGATGATATAAAAATCCAATTGCAATCTGAAACAATTCATTTTACATTAATTTTACTTTAAAAATTTATGAATAAATATTTTTTACATATTGTTTTCTACCTCTGGAAATAAATTGTATGTTTTTGAAGCGTCTATTTTCTTTGGATATTGTGATGATGTGTCATTCCATATTTGTGAGACACCTTCATACCAATTTGGTGCTTCAATAATGACTTTGTAGTAATAATAATACATGCCCTATGAAAGAAAAATATAAAAAATTCTAATAGTAGGTTATGTTCCTCAATTAGCAAATCTCAACTATATTCAAATTATTCATAATAATTGTTAATAAAATAGAATAATATCCAAATTTTTTATACCATTTCTGTACGAAACGACATTTCTCTTTCAATTTCTGAAAGATAGGAAAAATGTCGATCATTTTCAAATAGTTCTGAGACATAGTCACGATGAAGGGCACCAATTAAAATTGCTGTAAAATAAATTCAACATAATTAAATTGAACAAACAAATAAATATAATTAAAATACATGTAAATATTCAACTATTAATTAAGATAAATAATTCTCACCTAATGCTAATACTAATAATTCATATGAAAATCTTCCAATTTCCATTGCAAATATTACTCCTCAAAAAATATTTATTTATTTATTTATATATGTAAATATGTATATACTACAATATAAATACTTTGCTATATAATGTAATTAGTGCTGTAAATTATTTTTGCCAAAAAAATTCCGGCTGCTTGATTTTAATGCCAGCCATTATTGTACGTACTCTCTTTTGTGTATGTAGCACTAAAATATTTGCCGCGAGTCGGCGATTTATTATTAAAATATAATCATGGAAATAGTAAAGTAATGTAGAATGATTTTCAATGATCAAGGTATATATTTTCAGTAGGGTTTCAATACCGATAATTGATAAGAGAGTTCTATCATCTATTCAAACTAATATTCGTGTATGGTTAATTTGTTGAGGTTATGTTCGACTAAAATGTGTACATAGAATTATTTCGGGCCTCTACAATTTTACATCTGATCTATTTGTACATATATATTTCAAACACATTGTCAGCTTTTACCGGCACAGAGAGGTTAGTTTATCATTTTGTATTAATATATATTTGATTAATAATTTAGATTGTATTATTGTAGAATATTAATTTTATTAAAATGGTGGAGCAACAAAGAAGACGTGTGGAAGATCAAATGACTGCAATTGTGGAGGAAATTGATAAATCTTATTTAAGAAAAATTCAGGTAATGTATACTGGGTAAAGCATGTATTTTATAGGTTATCCAAGAGCTTTTTTATGAACTAACATCATGAATTATTTGTTAACTTAATTAAATGGTTATTTTATATTATACGATATTTCAATTTTAATTTTCAGGGTGATATGCATCGTTGTGCGGCTGCATGTTGTGATAATAAAGATTCAAGCGTACAAAAAATTCAAAGTTGTGTGGAAAATTGTAGTGGTACATTGAATAGAGCTCAACAATACGTTCATGATGAGTTTGAACGAGTTCAGGTAAGATTAAACGAGAATAAATATTGAAAATATATTTAATATTGTGAAGTAATGGATAAAATATGTTTGATATTCAACAGAATCGACTACAACGATGTGTTATGGAATGTAATGATACAATTAGAGATAAAATGGGTCCAGATCCATCTCAAAATGATGTAAATAGGCTGAGCGATGACTTTGAAAAATGTGCAACAAAATGTGTTGATACTTATTGCGATTTACTACCAGCGTTGCAGAAAACAATGAAAAATGTTTTATCTAGTGGAAAATTTGAACATTAATCAAGGATTCATAAAGCAATGCAGTCGATGACAATTATTGAATTTAATTTTATACTTTGATTCAAAAAAAAATTTAATTCAATACAAGTTTTAGTTAACAATAATTTAAAATGTAAGAGAAAAAGCAAAACTGCCAGCATATATTATAATTAATATGTAGATGATGTATATACAATTTTTATTATTGTACATTTTCTAATAGCTGTTTCAAATGTTGTTCAATTTATTTATGATTTTCAGGTTATAATTAATAAATGAAAATTATAAATTGCATGGTCATAGTGTTTATTTATTTTACTGTTCATTGTCTGACTGATACGAATATGTATACATAGTACCTTTTACTGTTTTACAACAATAAATTCATCATTGTCACAACCTTTTCATTTAAAATCCACTATTATTGCACGCATCTTCAATATTTTTTATTACATTTGATTCTTTATTTCTCGAATTTTTGTTTTATTTTTTTAAATTCCATGATATAAAACCTGATCAATGCTTTTTTCGTTTTCTTACAATGTTTTCGTTTTTAATCTTAATCGCTCAATCTCATCTTCAAATTAATAATCAAGTGGAGAAAAATTTAATTTAAATCGCGATAAATTTTATACAGTGGCAGATTCAATTCACTTGTCCCCAAAAAAAAAGAATGTTTTTAATTATAAATATAATGTAATGAAAACAAAATCAAGAAGCTAAGACCTGCCTCTCTTGATTCAAATTACAAGAATGTTTTGAAGAACTTTTTTTATTTTTGATCAGTAAAGTATAAAAAAATGGTTATATTTTTTTCTTTTCTTTTTTCATTTTTAAAAATGAGATGGATGGATTAAGTATGTGAGAATTTGTTATATATTACTATATGAGTGCAATCGGACTAGATTTTTATACTGATCCCTCATTGTCATATTTTTTTTTTAGAGAAAATTTTAAACAAATAAATCCGGATGAATTTTCATTTTGAATCAGAGAAAAATTTCGATTAATTGTGGAAAATTTCGGGGTAAAGAAATCCGGTATGGGCAATTTTTCAATTGAAATGAATTATAAAACGCATAATTGTTGTTATTCATTTGAAACTGCTAGTTTTTTATTTGTGATAAATTTGTTTTCCTAAAAATTGGTTTGTAGCAATAGAATTAATTAATATTGTATTGTTGTATCAGTGATTATGAGACGCAAAATTTTTATTTATTTTACTTTAATTTTCCTTGCAAATTTTACTTATAATAACGAGCGTTATTATTATTTTCAACATTATCCAATTATAACAAATAAAAAAACAAAATTGATTTAATTAGCTTTTTCTAGCTAAACATCATTCAAAAATTAATAACTTAACTGAAAAATTACTAGCTTTTTTTTTTCGGTGCTTTAATTTATTTATTATTTAATTTTTTTTTCATATCAATTGTTTCTCAGTTCTTAATACAACAATGAGAAAATTTTATTTATAATATTGTGTGTTTCAATGTAGTAATAAATAAAAAAAACACACTAGAATATCAAGAAACGGCCGGGGAAAAAATATTTTTGATTTAGAATTTATTTGGCACCAAAAATGATGTTTAAATATTTTTTTTTTTCCCAATATTCAATCAGATATTAAATCATCGATTCAATTGCAAAAACTTTTTCTTTACTCCGCCATATTGTATAAATTATCGTATTTTTTTTTTCTAAAAAATTATTATTATTCCTTTCCCGTTCGTTTCTTTATTTTCTTTCTCGATTTTTCCTGCCGCTCTCACTTTTTCTCACTCAAATAGTTGACGAATTCATTTTTGTTCTTTTTCCTCTTTTTTTTTTTTATACTATTTTCTCCATTATCGATATTCTTTTTTCACGCAATCTCTACACTTTATCATCACATGCTTTCTCTCTCTCTCGCTCTTATTTATGCACTCACACAATCTCAATCTCGGAATCATCGGGGCGAATCGTCAAAAAAATATCACGAACAACCCTTGCTCCTTTGTTTAATATCACTAATTTTTCAATCTTTTTTTTTTATTTTTATTATCTCTTTATTTCTTCTGTTTTATTCAGATATTTATTTATTTCCCATTAAATTTCTGCTTGAGTTGACATGTGAAACACGTGAATGTGCTTGCTAGCAGCTTTTTAATAAAAATTATTGATCCCTGTAGGCGAATTGAATTTTTTTATGTCTAAATTATCCTGTCACTTTAATCACGAAAGAAAAAATAATTTTTCTTTCGTAATTGTTTACAAATGTCCATGTCATTTAATTATCCTGCATTATTAATTCCTAACACATCTAAATATTATGCATATAAAAATGTTTTATAACAAAAAAAAAAAAAATGAAGAAAAAAAAAATAGAAAAAGAAAAATATTATAATATAATTGTTCGATGTATTCCTGATATTCGTTGAGAACATATTTCGTAAGTTGATTTATGTAATTATTAATTTCAATAAGCTGAGTAAATTCTCTTGTGGATCACGAAAAATATTCTCAATAAAAAACAAAACAAATAATAATACTAATAATAACAACCAACAATAATAAAGCTGCCTAGTAGAGAATTCTTATAGTTGAATGATCAAATACTATTATTATTTTCCGCTTGTCATCATCAAAACAAAAAAAAAAATCAGACAAAATTATTGGCATGAATTCGCCTACATGGATCATTAAAAATATCATTGCTTTCTTACATTTCCACGTGAAAATTTTTCAAATATTATTATTTAATGCATTTTTTATTTATTTTTTTTCATTTTTCTTTTAATATTAATTTGTTCCTGGTTTCTTCACTGCGTTTAGTTTCATTCTTCTCATTAATTCTTTTAAATCCTTCCTTTTTCATGTCATGACTGTTGAATAAATTAATTTAAAAAACAGTCGTGGCTGGTTATGTTTACCAAAATGTGTAACCACCATCCGTTCCACCGCCCAAAAATGAACCTTTCTTTTGTGATAAAGCAACGCTGTGACCTGCCATAGCTGCCAATTGAGCTGCATTAGCTGCAACTCCTGGTGGTGGTGGCGGCAACACGGGTTGTGAAATTCCGTCAAATCGTCCGCCATCAAAACCATTCTAAATTGCATAATTGGAATAGAAAAAAAAAAAATTAAATTTATTACTGCTATCCATAATAATAGTAATAAAATGTAGACAATTGAATGATTATGCCCGGGGAAATTGTTGATTTACTCACAGGCACCAGCATTGTTGGTCTAACTGGGGCTGGTTGCATTGCCGCTGCTGGATAATATGCAGCAGCAGCCGCCAATGGTGGATAATATTGCAGGGGTCCATATGCTGTTGGATAACCCGTTAAATATCCTCCCGGATATCCTTGTCCATACATCGGTTGATACATCTTCAATTAAAAATAATCAATTTATTATCAGTTACAGAAAAAAAAACAAAAGAAAGAAATAAATGATTAATATAATTATATCAGGTTTTTATTTATTATTACCATTGGATGTGTCAACGTTTGATCGTAAGTTGGGGGTGGTGGCCCTTGTGTGGCATAAAGTTGTGGCTGATTAGGGAACACACCATATGGTCCTGCACCTGCAACTGAATATGAAAATAAATCTTATTTTCAATTTTTTTTTTTGCATTAATTTCATCTGTCATTTCTTTTAACAAATTATACGTCATTTGAATTTTAAATATTAATTAATTTTGTGAAATTATTTACCTCCATATGTGGCAGGTTGTGTTGGTGCAGGAACAAATCCAGTTGGTGGATGAGGTACGGGATATGCTGAAACACAATATCCAAAATAATATAATGACACGTTTAATTGAAAAAATATATACAGACTTTGGCTGTTTAGCCAAAAAGAAAATTAAAAATAAAAAGACAGTACCACTATTAATAAAATTGACAGTGCGTTTTTCTGACTATTCAAAAATTTAATTATACATTCATAATTGTTTGTTTTTTTTTTATTATTTTCAATTCAATTATTGTTTTTAAATGACACATTTATTTATTATTTTTTTAAATGACAGAAAGTCGCCTTGTCGATTTGTCGATTTTTTCCCGTCACTTCCCTGTCGCTCCTCAAAAATATTCACACAAATAAATTATTGCTATTCACAGTAGAAAAACACTACAAATAATTCTATTTTATATTGAGGAATTATTTAAGTATGACGGAAAATAAACGACTATAAAAGTGGTACTCCCACACCCACGTATATCTTACACATGACATACACCGTTTTTTTTTTATCAAGATACTAATTAAAGCTCAAACAATGTTAGTCACTAAAATGATTGTGGGGAAAGAAATAGAAATAACCGAAAGAACCGTACATATTGCCCAATTTTCGTTTCCGCTCGAGTTTATCACGAATAAAAATTCATATTTATTGAAAAATTAATTCAATATCAATTAATAATTAATTATCTAACTAATATTTATAATAATCAAATAATTTTTTATTTTATATTTCTTTTTTTTTTAATTTATCACGTCATGTAAACACAGCGGACGCAAATCGGGCTTTATTAAATATTTTCACGTTCACATGCTTTTGGAAAAACGGAATTTATCTCATTATTATTTATTTATTTACTTTTTTTTACTATTTAATTTACAAATAAATATATATACTTATATTTAAACTAACCGTATTCACCATAGGCATGTAAACGCGTAATTAAAGTGCGAGTTGAACTAGAGAATAGTGTTTTCGAGCAATCTATAAATGCTATAATAAATAAATTGCCGAATTGATAGAAAAAAATATTCAAAAATAGATATATGCAAATATATATCTTATTAGTGAAAAAGAATATTTTGTGTGATATAATTCTATATTATATTTATATAAATATAAAAGAATAAAAAATTTATGTTTCCATTGCTGAATCCTGAATAATAATAAACAATATTAAATTGTATAATAAATAATTTGATATATGAATAATATACAAAAAAAAAAATGGCTCACGTTACTCTATTCCCAGTTTGATGAATCTCGCGGAATTAAAAAAACCTACCTTTGAATTACTTTTCTAAAACTATTATAAAATATTAAACCAATGTCAAAAGCAAATAGCGTTACACAATCAATATAAAAAGCCAGAATTACATATTTATAAATCTATCAGATCCAAGAATTAATTCGTAACAATATTTGATTGATATAAAATAATTTAAATATAAAATATAAATTTAATTTATGACATTTATGTTAATTAAATAAATTATTATGAATTAATGTAAATCGAGGATCAGATAGATATTGATAAACCCAAAAGAGAAAACAAAAGATAAATCACAAGGAGCTAAAATCAAAGCCATAATCACGAAAAATACAATAATATTTTAATCTTTTTTTTTTTGTTGTTTAAAGGATAAATGACGGTATCGAGGTTAATTAAGAGATAAAAATATGCGATTAGTAAAGAGAAACAATTCTATCTGGATTGTCGTTGATGATCATCAGCTAGAGACAAAGCTAGCGATTGACAAAATAAAAATTTTATAATAAAAAAAAATAAATGCAACCGATCACATTTGTATAATTTTTTTTTTCTTTCTTTTTCTCGTTATATCGCTCTGTTATTTTTTTACACATGAAAAATTGACCGATAAGTCGTGTTCGAGCGGTGAAGAATGTGTAATTTATACAATGAGTACGAGTGGTACGATGAGTATATAAATATTTATATATATATATAAATTTATATATATAAATATATATGTAAAAATATATTTATATATATTAAGTTCCACACATTCAAAAAGTCGTGACAAGATTCAGCAAACCACAAATTTCTGCAAATACCCAATGAATAAAGGTCAAACATTATTAAAAAATTGTAATCTTTTTTTTTTCCTTTGATAATTGCATAATTATAATATTAATTAAATTGGGCAAATTGTATTTATTGATATCACATAAAAATTCATTCCTTGTATCGTTGGATTTATTAATTAATGTGTGCTTGAATAAAACATGCTGACATATTTTGCTGCCATCAATAAATCCAAAACACCCAACTTTATAAATATATATATATTTTTTTAGTAAATCTAAATTACACGCCCTGCCGTAGCATCAAAACTTCACGTATAATTTATCTCTCGATTTGTTTATTTTATATTTTTAATTTAATATTAATAATTAATTTTATAATTTATTCTATTCTGAACATCAGTTAATATTCAGATAAAATCGAGAGTTTTTTTGTTTGTTTTGTAGTTTAGTTGCTCAAGCTCGGCAGCAGTGGATGGACATGTTGTACTCTAACATAGACGTCAGCCCACACCAAATTGTCCATGATAATTGAGTGTCACTCCGTTTATTTCAGAATTATAAATTTTATTGTTGGATTAAATATTTTTAAATTTTTAATTTTATTTATTTTATTAAATACAATTAAAAAATGAAATTAAAATCTTTTTCTTTGAACAATTCTGATATTTAGGACCGACACTCGTTGCATAAATTCATGTGTCAGTGCCACGGTGCAAACAATCATCGAATCCAATAACAATTGATTATAATTATTAATGCTAGTACCACTGGACAATTGAAAAATTTCCTGCTTTCAATTTCTCTTCCGTTATTATTATTCATCATAAATTCATAAATGTTTTTTAATAAAATAATTTAGATAATTTTCTTTTGTGTTTTTAAATCATATTCGTCGCGTTTTTATTTTTGTTATTGTTGTATTTTATATAATTCTGCTAATTCGCATTAATTTTTATATCTATTCAGAATTGAATAACAGAAAATAATTTGACACGTGAGAATCAGAGAGTCAAGAAATTGCTCGTCCTTAAATATGATTTTTTTTTTTTAAATATTAAATTCCTTCTAGACGGGAATTTTAATCGAAATGCTTTAGGTGGAACGACAGATTTTTCTAATACTCCTTCAAACTCCTTTAAAT
Organism: Microctonus aethiopoides; assembly: GCA_030347275.1. NCBI lineage: Eukaryota > Metazoa > Arthropoda > Insecta > Hymenoptera > Braconidae > Microctonus > Microctonus aethiopoides. The sequence continues at coordinate 24,482,528 of JAQQBS010001422.1, read as the reverse complement.
CATTTTATTTATAATTTATAATTATCAAAAAAAAAAAATTTCCCAATTGGAAAAATATTAATATATAAACTAATTCGATGATTTTATCATGTTTGAAAGAGATAAAAAAAAATTCTGCCTCGAAGCTTTTAAAACCCCTTAATCCATTTTTAATATATTTAATTCTTTCAGATTTTTTTTTTTAAAATAGAAAATCGCTATTTCAATTAAGCTCACTATTAACAGTATACATGTTTAATATATTTTGTTCTTGTTTCATGCACATGCGAATAACAGAAATACACGAGAAATATTCTCACGTTTTATTTTCCATTTGTTAATTATGATTGCAAATAATTAATCAACCGATATTTTTCATAAATAAAATTATTCAATCGATTTTAAAATGGCTCAAATCAACGGAGAATTTTTCTTTTAATTTTAAATAGTAGAGCATGCAAACAGGAAATATAGTCAAAATATTTTTTCATAATCTCTTGTTAATACGAATAATATTTATAATAAATAGTAATTTTATATAATTAAATAATTATTTTTTTTTTTTTGATTATTAACCGAGAAAAAATATTTATCTATATAAATCCATGTTTGAGAACGAGAATAATAAATAACAATGATAATAATAGTAATAACTGATAATAATATAACTATTAACTACTACTAATAATAATAATTATAATAATAATAATAAAATTTGGAATTAAACGTAAAACACAGAGAAATTAACATGCAATATATAAAATGAAATCATTTGAAAATTTATTGAATGGTAATTATTATTTAGATAAACAATTTTTCGTATAGATAACAATATTTTATATTTTTATTAAATAATTTTTTTTTTATTTCAATATTTACCACTTGATGAATTTTCAAATTTTCATAAATCAAACATGCAAAAACTAAACAAATATAAATTGTCAACTTGAATAATTATTAAAGCAGTATAATATATAAATACGAAGTAAAAAAAAAAAAACGCAATAAATAAACATAATGTTATTATTGATTTTATAATTATATTATTTATGACTGAATTAAAACTTTTTTATATATTCAATTTTTTTCTCTCCATTGTATTTTATTTTATTATCATCGATTAATATTAATCAATATTAAACATAACATTACGTTTTCATTTTTTTGCGAACAATTGCTGTTTATAATAAACAACTTCACCGAGTGAAGTAAATTTGAATTATTATTATTTGTTCTTTTGTTTCATACTTAAGATAAACAACTAATTCATGCAATAATATTAAAAATTTAAAAGCCAATAATTATATTTCTATAATATTCGCTCTAAATTAGCGACTTTGATAAAATATTCTTTAATTTTTTTACAGTCATGCAAAATCAGGCCACAAGTTTTTCATTTATTTTCTCTCATATTTATTCCAAATTATTACTTAAACAAATGATCAAAACATTTATATAAAACTACAGAATTAAAATTTATTCATGATAAAAAAAAAATAAACTTATTATATTTGAATTGAATTATTAAATAAATTATTTCCACCAAACTTGTGACCAATTTAAAGCAGCATGCACTATTGTTAAAAGTGAGCTACCGAATTACTATATCGAGTAGAAATATTATAGATACGCCGAGCTTAGATACAGCATTCGTGTCCACCCCTTTGACATGCCATGTTCTTTGATATATTTTTGGATAAATTATTAATCCAAAAATTTATCCCCCAATAAATTTTATTCAATCAAAATTCCCATTTGCAAATTCATCAATAAAAATATTAATAATTATATCACAAATTCATCAAATATTTCAAATGGACATGGCAATCAAATTAAATATATATATGTAATATATATAAAAAAAAAAAAAAAAAAAAAA
>JAQQBS010001422.1:24436614-24478001 GCA_030347275.1 Microctonus aethiopoides | reverse complement strand
TTTTTTTTTTTTTTGTTAATATTATTTTATTAAAATTTTATATATACTAGTATACTCGTTAAACAATGCACAATAGCGCAGGAAAAATTGACTCTCGCGCACTAAACAATATTAACACACACACACATTCACGTAAATTATTCGCTTGGGACAAAAATAATTTTAGGAACGGCTGCTCCCTTGTTCCCAGATTCACGCACCACTTTGACAGACAACTAGCTCCCTGTGTCGTCGTCGTTGTTGGTCGATGTTATTGAGCGTTTGTTCGTCTCTACTTCCGGCGTTTCTATTCGTCGTTTATAGGTTAGATTTCATTGGTGGAGAAGCGGGGACCAATCATAAAAGGTTATTTTCATGAAAATCCTTGTGTGAGAATTTAAATGCACTAATCGATGCACTGGAAATTGGTATTGGATGAATTTTATTGGATAAAATAATTTTCTTACTTACACGAAAATATTTTGTTGTAAAAATTGCACATATTTTATATGTGTATAGTGTAGACAGATTTTAATTGTCGATAAAGTAGGAATTATTGTACTGCGTATTAGAATTGGCGGGATGTTTAAATTTTTTTAAATTAAATACACAAAATAATTTAAATCTTTAGATAATATTGGTAATAATAATATAATAATTTTTTATTTTATTAGGATTCAATATTATTAATAAATACAGATATATTATTAATAAATAATGAATCAATTGAATTTCTATCAATGAAAATTTATTTCCAAAACGCATTTGGGATAAAGAAATAAAATAATAATAATTATTGAAGAGTATTGTATTATTTTTTTCTCTTTATATTATCACAAAATAATTCTATCCTTTATTTCGTGGCTGTAGATCTAACCAAAATCCACCTTTAGGTAATATTTGAAAACTTGCAGTACTAAATTTAATTGGATTAATCATTTTTTTACTGGGTTTTAGCACACATTTCATCAATAAATGATAAATTAATATTTTAGTTTCCAACAATGCAAATCTATTACCAATACACATTCTTGGACCATTACCAAATGGTAAATATGCTGGTGAATTCACTATTCCTTTAGTATCTTCAATAAAACGTTCAGGAATAAATTTATCTGGATCATAGAAATATTTTGGATCAGATTGAAAAGCTTGAACAGGAATCATTACACTGTCACCCGGTTGTAATTGAAATGGTTTTGTTCCAGGTAATGTTGGAGGTAATTCAAAAGTTTTAGTACACACTCTGTCCAAAACATGAGCAATTGAATAACATCTCATTGTTTCATTAATTACAGCATCGAGATATTGCATGGAATTAATTGCTTCATATGTTGGATCACCATTAAATTTTATATGAACGTCATTAATTTCATTGTACAATTTGGCTTGCACTTCGGTGTTCATTGATATTTCATGAGCAAGAAAAGACATAAGTAACGAAGAAGTATCAAATCCACCGAAAAAAAATATAAATGCTTGTGCAGTCATGTCTTCAATGGTTAATTCAGGTCCATGACCATTTTTATTGTTTCGTGATTCCATCATTAATTGAATCATATCTGGACGACTTATACCTTTTTCATCTCTTATTGCAATTGTGTCACGAACAATTGTCTTAAAAAACTTCTCGATATTCTCATTGACAAGTTTAACACGCAATAAACGTGATATAATTGGAAAATTACGTATTAAAAGAAATTTAAGTGATAATATACCTTCAAAGTTGGTTGCTTCTCTACCCAATATGTAAAATTCATTATCAGGATTTCTCATTGAATCAATAGTGATACCAAATGCACATGTGGCTATAACATCATTTGTATAACGTGCAAAAAACTCTTTAGAATTAATTGTCAAAGTCTTTTTCTTTTGTGTCTGTTCATACATATAATTAGCAAAATCTTGACTGCATTTTTCCATTAATTTAAACATTGCTTTCATTTTGCTAGATGTGAATGCAGGACTTAGAAGATTTCGAATCTCTCGCCAATTATCTCCACGAAGGGAGAATAAATTTTTGCCAAAAAGTGGATCTTGTACAGGGTCAACAAAGCCACGATGATCCACAAAATGATCAAAATATTTAACTGTTATATTTTTTACCAATTCTGGATCACGTATTAATAATACTGGACAACTAAAATCGTAAAATCCAATATATTTAGCTTTTGTATTGATATAATAGAACTTACGAATCATTTCCATGTGTTGAGTTATTCGAAATAATATTTGAAACATATTTCCAAATATTGGTAATGGTTTTATGTATGGTATTCCATGTTTTTCAAATTTATTTTCTTTTTTTATGTAATATAAAATTACAAGCAATCCTCCAAGAATTATTGCTAATATCATTGATTCGTAATAATCCATTTTGGATTTTTTGCGATCTATTTTGTAATTTGAAATTTAAATCTTCTATTTTTTTTTTTATTTATAAAATATGTAGCTATTGAATAATCAAATTTGTTTCGACTGAACTGTTGTCTGGTTTAAACTTGACTGTTGCACTACGTGCGATTTGACATTTAAAACTACTGATAAACTTCAATGATTAAAAATTGTCTTAGTGACTCTTCTCAAACATTTTATCTTTCGACACTTGAATGTTGTTATGATTGGCACTCATTTTTATAAATAAATAATATCTAATCGCTTTTATTTACAAATGATGCGCAAATGTACAGTGAGATTGCAAAATTATATTCTTCGATTTGTTAATTATTTTATGATAAATAATCTATATATTTGTTTAATAATAAATCATAATTCAATTTTAAAGTATTTGAAAAGCTTTATAACTAAATTTATTTTTTTTAGCAATCTGCAACAATTGACAACAGTTTGTTACATTTAAAGTAAAGTTCGACGATGTCAACATTTATTGAAAATTAATGGCTGATAACAAAGGAAATGGAACAGTATTGTGTTAATCAACACCAAATGAAAAATTCTTCGTCTATCCTATATATACATATATGAGTAAAAAACAATTTTACCATTCATTTCGAGCTTGCAAATTGAATCTTTAACCACTTTTGGCTGATAATGGAAAATTAAAAACATCAATTTTATCAGATTTATCATTTTTTCATCGGATTTCAAGGTAAATTTAATTAATAAAAATATTTTAGTTTGTAGCAAAGTGTCTAAATAAAATATATTATTTCTTGAAGAATTATAATGAAACGTAAAAACACAAATTAAAATAAAACATTTAATAATAATTTAATAAAAATCATCTTAAAGTTAATTTGATGAAAAGTGAAAAAATCTCATAATATAAATTATTAAAAAATTAAGTATCTTTTTATAATAAATAATCTACCATTTATTTCGTGGCTGAAGATCTAACCAAAATCCACCTTTGGGTAATATTGGAAAGCTTGAAGTACTAAATTTCATTGGAAGAATCATTTTTTTACTAGGTTTAAATATACATTTTAACAATAAATAATAAATCAATACTTTAGTTTCCATTATTGCAAATCTGTAGCCAATACACATTCGTGGACCATTACCAAATGGCATATAAGTTAATGAATTTAAAATTTTTTTAGGATCTTCAATGAAACGTTCAGGAATAAATTTATCTGGATCAGGATGATATTTTGGATCAGTTTGAAGTGCATAAGCTGAAATCATTATAATATTACCAGGTTGTAATTGAAAGGGTTTTGTACCTGGCAATGTGGGAGGTAATTCAAAACTCTTGGTACACATTCGATCCAATAAACCAGCGACTGGATAAAGTCTCAGTGTTTCACTAATTACAGCATCGAGATACTGCATAGAATTAATTGCTTCAAATGACGGTTCGCCATTATATTTTTCATGCACTTCATCAATTTCATCATGTAATTTTGATTGCACTTCAGGATTAAGTGATATTTCATGAGCAAGAAAACACATCAGTGATGAAGAAGTATCAAATCCACCGAAGAAAAAAACGAAAGCTTGTGCAGTCATTTCTTGAAGAGAAAGATTTGGTATTTCATTATTAATATTATTTCTCGATTCCATCATTAATTGAATCATATCTGGACGACTTATTCCTTTCTCATCTCTCAATGTGATAATATCACTGACGAGTTTATGAAAATAATTCTCAATCTCCTTGTCCATAAATTTCATATTCAATAATTTTGATATTTTTGGAAAGCTACTTATTAAAAAAAATTTTAATGAAAGCAAACCTTCGAAATCTGTTCCTCTTCTTCCCAATACGAAAAATTCATTCAACGGACTTCTTGTTGAATTTATATTAAGTCCAAATGCACACATGGCTATAACATCACTTGTAAAACGAGTAAATGCATCTTTAGAATCAATTGTGAGAGTCTTTTGTGTTTGCATTTGCTCAATCATATAATTTGTTAAATCTTGACTACAATCCACCATAAATTTAAACATTGGTTTCATTTTACTTGGCGTAAATGCCGGACTCAGAATAGATCGTACAGCACGCCAATGACTGCCACGAAGTAAAAAAAGATTAGCCATAAATGGATCGTGAACGACATCAGCAAATGGACGATGATCCACGAAATGATCGAAATATTTTGAAGTTATATTTTTTATCAGTTCTGGATCACGTATCAGTATTACTGGTGAATTAATATCATAAAAACCAACGTATTTAGCTTCAGTATTTATATAATAAGTATTCCGAATTTTATCCATGAGTGGAGTTATTCGGAATAATGATTGGAACATATTTCCAAATATTGGTAATGGTGTTTCGCATGGTATCCCATGTTTTTTGAAATAATTTTTATAATTTACCCAATTCAGAATTGTTAACAGGCCCACAATAATCGCCGCCAATATAATCGATATATAATAATCCATTTTTTAAATTTTTATTTATTTCTTTTTGTGTTTTGAAAGATAAATTGAGAGGAAATATTTTTCAAATAAAATTTTTGCACAATTTCCTAATACGACTTCTCTTTCACTTGTGTGTATTACCACTAAACTCTCAAGTTTAAATAGTTGCTGTAAAGGAAATTAATAAAAATTCTTTGCAGTGATGATTCACTTGGAAAATTAATCTTTGGAATTTTTCGTATTCATCAGCAGTTTGGTAATGCAATCAGACAATTTAATGTGATATTTTATCAAACATAGACTATTAATTGCATTTAATTCAGTCAATAGCTAAATAAAAGTCGAGAGATCATGACAAAATGAAAAAATATTCACGTGTTAAATATCACGAAGAAATCTTTTGGATTTTTCTTATAATTCTTTTATCATTTTCCTTCGAAGATCTTATAAACATCCACTTTTAACTTTTCGCTTTTGATCTTTGGCATTAAAAGACATGAATTGGCAAACACGTGAGTGCGATAAGCAATTTATCATTGCTGACATTGCGTTATTATTTTTTTCCATCATCAAATGCGATTTTTCTTTAATTTTTTTTTTTAAATTAATAAGATTCAACAGTGATTGTTTTTTTTTTCGAAGCAATCTTTAATATAGCAACATAGTCAGTCTTACAATAAGCCGAAAAATACAATCTATTACCAAGCTGTTGAGGAGTAGGACAACGTTGATGATAAACGAGATTATTTGTTTGTATTTATTCATATTACATTGTCCGACTCCCATTCGACAAAGAAAATTTTACAATTTTACACAGAATTGACTGGTACTCAACGACAATCGGTATTTATTTATCCTCCTCCTATCTTCTTTACTTTTCCTTTTTTATTTTATACACGATATCAATATCGTCGAGCACTCGAAAATAAAATTAAAAATAAAATGATTTATATTTATAAACGCAGCTAAAAAAAAAAATATTTTTCTTTTTTTCATCCACGTGCATACTGAATATTATTACACATTCAGCTCTGCTGATATACAAATAACAATTAAGTGATGGTTGGTGTTGTAAGATAAAGATGCTTTATGCAAATAAATCAATAGCCAAAAAATAATAATTGATGAATTTGTATGATACATTATTTAATTGGATAATTATATTCATAAAAATATTCACTGAAAAAATGACATCTCGCACTTATTTTTATTTATGTTGTTTAATTATCTCTTTAATTTAATTAATTTTTTTTTTTGCTTTTTTTTTTTTTCGTATTTTTTCTTTTCATGTTCCTCGCTCAATTTTTCAATTGTCTGCTTTGTCCTCACACAGACACCAATCTCCATTGCTAATATTCACCTTTCACAATTGGAACTTTCTAGTATTAATTATTTTAGGATTATAAAATCATATAAAAATAAAAATTACAAATTATTACTTAGAGAGAAAATAAAACAAATAATTAAAGAAATCAATATTCTCTCTTTCTCTTTCGCTTTTTTTTTTCTATCTTTGTCTCTTCCTTGCTGTTTATCTCTCATCAAAGATTTTATTCTTTATTTTTTTCCGAGATTGAATTCACAATTAAATGAGATGTGTCAGGAGTTTTGTTTTTAAACAAATTAATATCAAAGAGGAATCAAAAGCTAAACATAAACTAATGCATGGGGGAGAGACGTAGTTGATACAAATATAAAGATATATTAGAATATAATAGATAGGTATTCGATGAAACATTTAAAGCATTACGTAAAATATACATTGTTGTTAATAAAAATTTTTTTTTTTTTCTTCTATCTTTTCTTCTTCATTGTGTTGGTAATGTTTCATTGTGTTTCTTTGAGTTTTATGTGAGTTGTAATTTTATTTGTCAATGAATAGTTTCACAATATCCTTTTTTTTGTTTCTACTTTCTCAACGTCTCATTAAAGTTTAATAGTTTTGGCGTAAAAAATTGTGAACGTGTCATTTGATTTTTTTTTTATATAAAAAAAATTTTAAATGTTTTTTTTTTTTCAATAGGATATTATTACAGCTCTTGTTTCATTTTCTATTATTTAATTTGTTGTTGTTTTTAGCTGATAGCAAGTGAAATTAAAGTAACGAAAAAAAAAAAAAAAAAAATTGTGAAAATACTAAATAATTATCGAATAAATTCATTCAATCGTTAAATAGTTTATATTAATATTTTTATCAAATTCTAAAAAAATGTGCTAGATCAAAAAATTTGTTCTTTTCATTTCAAATTCGTTTGTCTTTTTTAAAGATATGCAAGATTTTTTTTTTTTTTTTTTTTTTTTTTCATTTATTGAGTTTGATAAAAAATTGGCGCAAATACAACGAATAGCGATTGTTTATAGTTTTTTTTTCCATTCACTAAATAGTTTTAGCATTACGAATAGTTTATAGTGAAATAGCAAGTAGCGATATTATTACAAATATAATTATTTATTTTTTTCATTCCATCAGTAAATAGATAAAAATTTCTTGATTTACACAAGATTTTTTCCTCATTTTTTGTTCTCCATTTTATTATTATTCATTATGAAAAATTAACTGATATATGCATTATTCTTATTATTTTTTATCATCGGTTTTCATTTAGGTATTAAAAATAAAACTCAATATTATTCACATTACTGCAAACTACTGTGGACCACGAGTAAAATTTGATATCGATTTGTTTTCAATTGTAATTATTTTATCATTTATTTTAAGGTACCATCACTTTATTCTCTCTCGCATTAATTAATCACTCATATGACAAGTAAAACAAAACATTCAAGAGAAAGAATCCAAGTGCGGTGTTAAAAATAATTAAAAAAAAAAAAATCAAAAGTGCATAAAAAACGTAATTGAAAATGTTTTTTTTTTTTTTTAATAATCTTCTGTCCGCTCCTAATCTTATATATAAATATTTTTTTTCATACTGGTATTTCAAGAGGCAATAAAAAAATGGGGAAAGCCGAAGCATTTTCCTCATTTGATAATACAGGAATTGCTGCATGGCCCATAATTTGGACCCAAATATGGTTTTTTTTTTTTTTTTTTGCGTTTACAATTTTATCATCCAAAATGCCGTTTAGTTTAAAATTTGAATGGCTGTTTAATTTATTAGAATTATTCATTCATTTTTATGTTCATTATCCGATCATCGTATCGTATATTTGTCTGCGTGTGTGTGTGTGGGAGTGAATGAGTGTTTTTATTACTGTTTTCCATCTCGCGTGTGAATATTTTGTGTATATGAACTTGTGAATTAATCTCCATCATTTCCTTCCTCTTTACCTCAATGAACGTGTTGGATTTTTTTTTTCTTCCATTAAATTCAATTTGAAGTGATAATTCAACTTGATTCCTTCTCCTTTGAATCTAAAAATAACCAAAAATAAAAATTATTATCAATAACAAGATAAAATTTATTTAATAAAAAATTTGTCTTTCAATAATTTATTTTATATTCATAAATTTGTTTACCACTATCAGATTTATCCTCAGACGTTCCATTAGTTAATTCAGGCTCTTTCTTCTTTTCATTCTCCTCCGATTCACCGCCGGTGGCTTTTTTCTCATCGTGATTATTAGCTGCTTTTTTATCCTTCGATTTACCTTTTGCTGGCGTCGCGGGTTTTGGTTTTGGTTCAAGACTTGTATCGAGAATAATTTTACCAATATTTTTATGTTCTTGCATTCTTTGCATAGCCTCAGGGAGATCCTCAAGTGCCCACGTTGAATCAATTTTAGGTTTAATACAACCGTCAGTCCACAATTTAAAAACTTGATCGACTGCACGCTTGACAACGTCATGTCCACCTTGTTGATGCAATAAATGACGAAGATTGAAACCCGAAATCGTTTTATTGTCATCGAACAATTTCATCGGTGAGATTTTATCAACTTGCCACCACTAAAATAAATGAAAGAAAATAAAAAAGTTAATTATAATTAAATAGTGATTTTTTTTTATTATTTCGACAAAGTCAATAAATTCATCTAATTTATTTCAATATAAATTTACCGATCGTGCAACAGAGAAGAAGCTCCTCGTCTCGCCAGTAACAAGATTGCTCGATCCATAAAGAATATATTTTCCCATTGGTTTCAATAAAGAATATCCCTTGTTGTAATCTTCAGTGTACAAACAATCCAACACTATGTCCAGACCCTCTGGTACAACTCTAATAAATTGAATAAAATAATAAACAAATAATTAAATTAAATAAAACAAATTAGATTATTCAGGATTATTTCATCATTAGAATTTATTTAGTCAGTCACTCACTTTCGAATTTCGCTGGGGTATTCACCACTGCGCTCCAACAAATGATCAATTGTATTTTGAGCTTTGAGCTCTTCATGCTTAGCTTTTCCACAAATTCCAAATATCGTTACGTCTTTAACGGTTTTTGCAAGTTGAATAATAGCTTGGCCCTAAAATTTAATATAAAAGCTTTATAAAATTAATACATCACAGTAAAAAATGATTATCACGTTATGAAAAGAAAAAAAAAATGACGAAATTATGAAGCGGAAAATTAAGTGATCCAACTGTCAAGGATACATGTTTGGTTTATATTCATAAAGCTGCTCTTATACTCAAGAGACAAGGCGTTGGCCTGTGTGAACTCTACTCTGACGCTTGGCAGTAAAAAAAAATAATACAAGAAAAAAAATGGATGTGAAAGGGACCTAGAAAAAAAAAGAGGATGAAGAAGGAAAAAAAATAGCACACAGACATATCATGAACGATTTTCAACAACAGTGGCATCATTCATTATTTTCCAAGAAGTAAACTAAATTTATTTCTTATTTTCTTTTCACATTCCATCGTGTGCCACTTAACGAGTTCACAAAGTCAAGAAGAACTCTAGATTTTTGAGAGATGTAAAAAAAAAAAAAAAAAAAAAAAAAAAAAAAAAAAAAAAAAAATGAAAAAGAAAGGAGAAAGAAAAATAAGTACTGCGATTCATTTGAGACACTTCTATTGCTCACAAGAGATTAGGAGAAGTAAAAACGGGAAAATTATGTAAATCACGAAAATCCCACGAACAAACGAATAAAACTTTGGCTTAATAAAAAGAGAGAAAGAAATTTAATTAAAGAGATGAAATAATCTGAAAACATTGTATTATATTTCTTCCTTTTTTTTTTCATCCAGACATTCTCTTCTCACATTCTCTCACCCTCTCCTTTCACCATTCCACTATATATCGAAATAAACTCAATTTCCGCTTCGATCAATCCTCTTCAACACGTCAGCGTCATCTTCATGCTTTCAACAAACCCAACGAAAGGTACACACAATCATTTCCTAAGTGATTGCTCTACACGGTCTATAAGTGTACTTCATCATTAATCTATTTTCCTTACAATAAACATCAAATGAAAGGAAATCTAATTATCTCAATAATTCTTCCAAACCAAAGTAAAAAAAAAAATAAAAAAAAAAAATAAAAAAAAATAAATAAATACTAAAAAACCGACTAATAAATTATCATAATAATTAAAAAATTTATTTCCCCTCTATTATCTAGTTCATTAAAAATTCCCAAATAATTTTTCAAAGCTGCTAAATTAATAAATGACATTGAAATAATTAAAAAATATTTATTTTATCCATATTTTAAGACAGTCACGTGTGCGTTTATGTGTCTGTGTCATCGTGGGAATCTTCAAACGTTCAAACGGGCGCGGCCGCTGGTGCTAAAGCCATTGGTCGATGAAGAGGGAAAGAGGATTGCAAAAAGGGAGAGGTTTTGGTTGCTAAGCAACTGAAACCAACCAACCACCCTCACCACATCATACTACCACCAACAATTCTCCTGCAACATCCACACCATAGATTCTCTCCATCTTCTCTCTAAACTTCTGCACAACGCAATGCGATAGTAGAAAATGTTAGCGTTCATTCCTCCTCTATCTATCCTTCTCATTTCTCTCCCACAACCCCTCATTGGTTCGTGTCTCATCGGGAGGGAGTTGAGTAACCTGTTGAACAGTATTGATCCCGCCGGCGAATCTTGGGCGATGCCGCGTTGAATTTTTACCAAAAGGAATATATTGCATCATCATATTCAAAACGTATTTGTTGCGAAATTTTTTTCCATTTAAATCAATTTTATTTGTTAAAAAAATAAAAAAACTCTGCAAGATATATTTTAATTTTGTTTTCCACCGCTCGTAAAATTTTCTGTTTATAGTATTGTTCTTTATATCTGTCCGACATGATAATAATTCAACTACATAATTAATTATGTTTTATCTAGTGATGTAGAGAAGTGGCCAAAGACGATTAAGAGACATAAAAGCGAAAATGGTTATTTGATTGATAGAATCCAAGGGGAATAGAACAAAAAAAAAATACCAAGACAATCGTAATCACATATATAAATAAGAGGAAACTTAGATAAAATATTGAAATATTGGGACTAAAAAAGACACTTGAAGATTAAAAATATTTAAAGATTTTAATATTACTAGTCCTAAAAGCAAATATACCATTAAATAATATTTATTCAGGATATCTCTAAAAAATTTTATGAAATTTTAAACGACCCATGATTCATCTTATCTGTATCTTGTCACTCAAAATAAATATAAATATAAAAAATAAAAAGGAAAAAGGGAATAATAGAAATAGAAACGAAATAAAAAGAAACCGATGGAAGAAGATGAATTATGAAATACTAACCACACCACCACCGGCGCTGTGAACTAACATACTCTTTCCTGGAGTGAGACAGGCCAAATCAAAAAGCAAAATATGGGCAACGGTATAGTTCATGGTTAAAGCAGCGGCTTCAAGATAGTTCATGTTGTCAGGCAGCTTAAAGACCGCAGTTGCTGGAACTGCTACGAGCTCCGCCCATGCTTTATGATCAGGCAAGGCCACGACTCGATCACCCACCTGCAAAAACGAATAAGAAAAAAATCAGTAAAAGATTATACATATATGTGAATTAATAAATCATTATAATGAAATCAAGGGACGACTGGGTGAAGAAATAAATAAGTATAGTCCGATGAGAGAACGTTTTGAATTAAAATAAAAGATATAAAAGTGTATTTCAGAGATCAAATTTTATAAATTGATTTTGATAAGAGTTTAATGTAGGAATAATAAATAAATTGGGGAAAAAATATATATTGAGGGTGAATAATTGATTAATAATATAAATATAATTGATGGAAGACACTGTAAATTTTTGAAGACAATATTGGAGTATGAAAGTCCTTGAAATTGACTCGTAAAAACCACACCCTGAATCTATACACGCGGCACCCATTGCTTAGAGTTTAAACATATGTGAAAACCTTGGCTTCTTCAACCACGCTCTTTATTTCAGCTCGAAAATACACTTTATAACACTTGCAGTTGACTCATTTGTTAGAATGTTATATTTATAAATAATATTATACATATGTATTAAGTTTATTGTTGGAAAGTTTGAGTTTAATGTTCGAGTTTAAAAATACTTTCTTATACCAAAGAATAATTTAATTGAATTCTATTTATGTATTTCTATACATATTTTTTTTTTTTTCAAATGAAGAATTATTATTGATATACCTTTATTTTATTTAGTTGTATAACTAAATATACTTTCACGCAATAAAAAAAAACAATTCTTTGTACTGCGCAGTATCTTTTAATTATACATTATAATAAATATATATAAAAAAAAAAAATAGAAAAGAAAATCATGCATTAATAAAATAAAATTGTAAGTCCAGTAGTGAAAGAATATACAATCAACCGATGAAAATAAAACTCTCTCAACTTATAATTTACCAATAAAAAAAAAAATACTTACTTTAAAATTCTCAACACCTTCACCAATGGCTTCAACTTCACCAGCGCACTCGGTGCCCATAATAAATGGTGGCTTTGGTGGTGAATCGATTGCGCCTCTTCGCGCCATCAGATCTTGAAAGTTTAATCCACTAAAAAAAAATAAAAATATTTCCAATTAATAAACAATTATATTTTATTATTTATTTAATGATTTCCCTTAGAGTTACATGCTCCTCTCACCTACATACATATATAAATAAATATAACATGCTTTCTTAACTACAAAAAAAATTATATTTAAAATTTATTATAAAAAAAAAATCGAAATTATATTTCCAATAATGAACTTTTTTAAATAATAAAATTAATGAAAGCATATTTATCGATATGTCTCCTCTATTATTATCATCATCATTATCATTATCATCGTTCCTAAAGTCTCCCTATGTATTCTCAGTATTTCGTGCCACCCTTACATCGCACGATAATTGAAGGTAGAGTATGAAAGAAGTTTGAAGGGGGATGATTAAAATAGAATGAGGTTTTGCCACGTGTATAGGAAAAGAAATCGACAATATAAATAAATATATACACATGTGTGTAAGAGTATATAATGTAAATATATGTTGCGAATGGACAAGGATATATATCTTTATTGATATGACGGTGAGAGTGAATATTATACGGAGGGCGAAAAAAAAAAAAAAAAAGATGGAACAAAAGCCCGAGGAGTGCTCGACAACCTGACTAGACCTGGGGTTGAGGGGAACATGACGTTGTTGTATTGGTCATGCTGGCGTCTCACGCAACCATTACATATATACAATATTATAGTACTCCCGACCTCGCCCTTACAACCCAATCAACCCTCTATTTTTTTTTAGACTTCGTTTTACAGAATAATCGCATGTGGAACTTAATTTTTATTATTGAATTATTTATTTAAATGTATTTGATATATTTTTTTTTGTAAATAAAGTTTGGATAATTTTTTAAAACCTTTTAAAATGTACATGAGTGGAATTTTAATCTCTATACATTAAAATTATTGGAGGAAGTGAAATAATATAAAGATAAAAACGAGACGAAACAATTATCCGATAGTAAAAAAATTGCGTCTGAAAATAAAACTTGTAAATACTACAGATATGTAGGCGTCGACTTAATATAGATCAAAATTATCTCAATTGATATTCAATTATGTAAATAAAAATTCTAATATTTCATTTTGCAATCAAACACTTTGAATTTATAAATTACACTTTCAGATGGAAGAAGAAAAAATTAAATATCAATTTGTGTGCCATTAGCAAATAAAAAATAAATAAAGAGAAATATAATATCATGGAATAAAAGAATAAACATTCTTAGCAAGTAAGATATTTGCTGATATTATAATAAACG
Source organism: Microctonus aethiopoides (assembly GCA_030347275.1). Lineage (NCBI taxonomy): Eukaryota > Metazoa > Arthropoda > Insecta > Hymenoptera > Braconidae > Microctonus > Microctonus aethiopoides. The sequence continues at coordinate 24,463,989 of JAQQBS010001422.1, read as the reverse complement.
AGATGTCAGATGAAACAAGAATTTCACTACTAACGCTTTCATTAAACTAGCATCTGCATTAGTCAGCAAAGTAACATATACAATCACCAGTCTAATGAGTTCAAAGTCAACGCTATGAAATTTCACACAAATGATATTAAGTATAATTAAAAGATCAAGACCAAGATCACATTTCTCATCTCCATTAATTTATAATATTTCCCTCCAGAAACATTAATTACAATGAATAAAAATAGTAACCGAAAAAAAAAAAAGCAGCTGAAGAAAAAAATTAAATTTACAAATTTCATTATTAATAATAATTTTGTCATAAAAAATTTAATTTCATAAATTATACAAGTATAAAAATTCTATGAGAAATTTTTCGTTATAGGCTACTATATACAAACACTATAATTGGTATTCATGACACGGTTGTGCTCAAAGTTGATGCGGGTGAGAATTATAATCGATTAATTTTTTCTCCATCGATACAATTTCACAATCTTTGACTTAATTTTCGACCCGCATCGCTCGAGAAAAAAAAAATATTTTACAAGCTTATAAATTTTACATTAATGTAATAAGGTTACATGAATGTTAATGTTGACAAATAACAAATAATAATTTAATTCTTTCATACATTCCATCGTTGTTTAAATTCCAATCTGATGACGTACAAAAAACATTTTGCCATAACAACACTTGATATCAATCGTCAGATTTATATTCCTTCTATTTATATAAAAAATAAATCCCACCCAATATTAAATTAATTATCAATAAACAATAAATAAACTACCTAAAAAAAATATTTTATAAAAATAAATTCTCACACAATAAAATAAAAACTCTCGTGTTAAAAAGATCGTCAAGTCTCCATTAGCCCTAAACTTTTAATTCCCTTAAATTGCGTCAAATTGAGAGAAATAATTTCCTGCATTCTTATCCGGCAATTGAAATAAAAAAAAAAAATTCAGAATTAAATATAGCAGCAAATACTTAAGCAACTCTATCACTAAATATACGACATTTTAACTTAGCACGCAATGTAATGCAAAAAAATATATACAACATTAATTCGTCTATAATTTTTTGCTTCCTTTTTAATTTACAATAAATAACTGAATTAAAATGTCTCAACCAAATAAATTCAATCAATTTTTATTTTTATTAATCATCATCCATAAACCTATCTATAATATAATCTTTTTATTAATTCGTCTGTGACATTAATTTTTATATCAACAATATAATTAATTACAATTTTTTTCTATTTATGTACGTACTGACGTTTAAATATAAATATGCACTTGTTTTAAATCTTCATACACGGTCTCGACACTGTATAATAGATATACCAATCGATTAGAGTATATGTACACGAAGTATCTAGACAACCAGGCGCCCGACTTAACGGCGGCACGTAATATCCATTGTTTGATATGCATAGTAGTAATAGTAGCTCGTGCGACCGTTCCATTCGCTTCAAGAATTTTTTTTTTCCAATTTATTTCACGTATGACCTCGGTGTAATACCACATTGCATGCATTGAAGGGCGACGGTGGCAAATTGAACTGCACGATATTAAATAAATTGACGTATTTTCAAAGCAATTCAAAATTATTCCAATTATATTAAAAATAAAAAAAAATAAAAAAAATTTAATAGATAAAATAATTAAATAATCCTTGTGTTAAAAATAAATGTTACAACTGACGTGCGTAAAATTTTGTAATATTCTCAATGCATCAATGATAATTTACATCTACTTAGTCAAAGTTAAATTGAATCATATTACATTAACGATTAAATATTCAACAAGTCATAACCGCACACAATCGTTTTGAATTACATCGACAATATCCAATTCTAATGATAATTAATTTTGTCTTCCTTATCACCATCAATTATTATAATTTAATAAACATTTAATATTATTAATTAATTGATATTAATAAATAGAATTAATGAACATTCAATTATATATTTAATCTTCATAATAGATAAATAAAAATAATAAATATATATGTAAATAAAATAATTCAACGCTGATGTGTATATGAATGATCATTTGGATGATGAAAAAGTTGCTTGTGATTAACGAAGAAAAATGAAAGAATTTTTATAATATATAATTAAATCATGACCCATAGTTAGTAATATGATTTGATGGGTATAACTTGGTAATATTTTTCTCCACTCACATATAGATAACCCGTGATTACTCTGGAATACCACACATATATACATCATCATGAGTGAGAAAATAAATGGCGCAACATTGTTGTTTTACGATAGTCGTTTATCATTCATGAAAGAATTTAATTTATATATACAATAAATAATGCTTCTCGTCTTTATAATTGTCAATATAAATAAATTAATACAAATATATATTATTTTATCTATCTATAAACATCTCTATAATAATAATAATAAAAAAAAATCACAGTTAAATAATTATTTTATTAGTTTATAAATCAGGTGATGATAATTTGATGACAAGAATAAAATTATTTTTTATTCTAATTTTATTCATTGGTTGTTATATATTTATCTGTATATATGTAATGTGTATGATCTTGGTTATAGTGTAGATTTATATATTTTATGGAAATAAAATGTGTGATGTGTATAGAGGCTCAAACGAGTTGGTATATACAGAGATATAGCTACTTTCAGAAACAGATGTTGATCGTATGGCTTTCACAGCTGGCTCTATTTTTGCCCTCAGTATGTATATAACAACACTCCCGCACACCCTTTGTCACTTATACACCACGACCAATGAATATATATATACATTTGTGCCATATCCGGATAAAAAAAAATACTAAATCCAATTTTTTCAACCAGAAAAAAGAAAACAAACGAAAAATAATATTATTAAATTAAATGTTTGGTTAGGCAATTAATTTCCTTTGCTGTATCGACATTAATTATTTCTTGTCTTTTACATTTAATGTAGTTTTATTAACGTATAATTCATGATGAGAATTAATGTTTGCTGAAAGGATTTTAGCAAGAATAAAGTCAGATAAATTTACTACACATAAAATTGAAAAAAAGAAATAACATTTAAATTTAGTATAGTAAGATAATAACCAATGAAGGGAGGAAGTGCGTTTTCAAGTGTGTATAAAGCACGTGGGACCCCTCAAGTATGAAACAAATATATATATATATATAATTTATATATATATTTTAGAGGATATGATATAATAAACTGTAATGTGAAGCCCACCATGTATGCGATCAAAATTCCATCGCTCAGGGAAAATAAATTGGGGAATTTTTTTTTTTTTTTCAACTGTATATATGAAGACAAACATGCCAGTTTCCAAAATAAAAAAAAATATACGGAAGGAATTATAACCATCAGAGGGAAGTTGAGGAATTTCAACTTTCAGCTAAATATATACGTATAAATTTATATTTACAATTTTATTTCTGGGGTATTAATATATGTCTATTATTTAAATATTTTTCTTAAATCATTCTTTGATTCTATTTTAATAAAAATGAGACATTAAAAAAATCCCCATGAATACAAAAACAAACTATAAATTATTTCTATAATAATTTTATTTGCAATTGTGAAAATTATTATTCCAGGATAACTGTATATAATTTAATATATTCAACTCCGGACTATAACAATAAAATAAATTCAATTTTGAATGTGTATTATATTATATACACAATGATATAAACATGTGTTTTATCAGGTGAATAAATCTCTGCAAATGATTGACAATGTGAACACATTGAATAGCGATTATCACTGCTACATATCCTATTGTGTATTTAGTAGATTTATCATTGACGTCAACTATGGAAATGCATCGGAAATACAAAGCACATATGACGTCATGTAATGATTTAAATTGAATTTATAATCGCATTCGTAGATATGAAACAAAAAATAAAATGAAAAAAATATATTATAAAAGAACAGATTTAATTCAACTATATCTATTTTCTTTTTTTTTTTTTGACAAACTTTAATTGAAGTTATTTTACTCATGTTGGACAAAGGCCTTGAAAGTGGTTGAAAAAAAAAAAAATGTAATGTGTGTTATAAATCCTCTTATTTTAAGTTCAATGTACGCCGGGGGCAATGTAACACTCTTTCTCTGTCGTTGATGTATCTCTGTCGGTTAAGAAGGGGTAACACACGAACGCACTCACGCACAGAGGGAAAGAGTGAAAGAGAAAAAGACAGAGCCATTGGCTGGGGTGTGGTCCGATCAATACATTGACACCTTCCCAATGATCTATCGAATTTACCCTGCACTTTTTATAAAATAATTATTAAATTAAATCATTGACAATAAATTATTATTTTCATATCCATCATAATTTTTTTTTTTTTTCAAGTATTAAACAGAGCCTGATTAAAATTCCTCCCTCACTAATCCGATAATAATCTAATCAACACTAACATGTCGTTAATAATAATATAAAAAAAAAGAAAGAGCGAAAAAATTACAGAGAAAATATAATATTCATTGTAATTAATAATTTATAATAATGATATAATGCAGAGAATTTTTTTTTTTTATGTATATCAAGCTGATGACGATGTGTCACATTAATATAAAGAAATGATTCATTTTATTATTTTTTTTTGATACCGTAAGTTAAAGTGAATAATACATCTGACTAACCTAGCGGAAATGCGTCGTTGGTCTGATAATATTTTTTTATTGCCATTTTTTTTTTCGCAATTGCGCAATTAAGATAAAGAATGTAATTAAAATATTTATTTCATATTCGTTTGTTTATTCACCATTGAAAAATTTTCATCTCGCCCATCTGCATCATTATAATCATCAGAGCTCACTATTGTCAATGCAAAAAAAAAAATACCTCTATATAAATTTATCATCAGCATTTATAAAGACATATTTAAATACTAAGTAATTCTGCAAACACAATTTGCAATTTATATCATGTCAACGAACACTTAAAAAATATTCATCATCATCATTAGACATTCCTTACTCAATCTCAAACTGCGCGTCTTATATTACAGACTCTTAATAATATTTCTTTATTTTTTTCTGCTCTTATTACTCTTTCACGCTCTCATTGAAACAGTAATAATTATAATTTGTTATCAATTTTATTTATATATTTTTCCTTTCATCTCTTTAATTCTCTTTTCTATACACAAATGAATTTGATCAAGTATGAAAGAATAAATTGGAGATTGAACGCGCAACCCTACTTGTAAATTCTCTCCAACTGACTTTCAACACATGCACACACATATGTAAAACATATATGATTGCATACATGGCGATTTGATTCAGCCCTGAGAACATTCACAGTCAAATTGTTCCTGCCACAGCATGAACGTATTATATTTTTCTATGGGGAGGGCTATTTGCTCATCAATGCCAATGGCTTTTATGAATCGTGAGTCACGCGTGAAAAGGTCCAACACGCCCTCTTCTTGACACTCTCACACGCAAATCTACATGCTCATATATATTACATAGACATTCAAGCACTTACATTCCTCTTGAATTTTTTTTTTCTCTTTCTCATTTGCCAATTTGTGTATATGTAGTTTTGTTCACCGGATGACAATGGAAAATGAAGGTCGAAGTGCAGAATTACAAGTGTCTCTATTAGATATAATATTCGAAAGTAAATCTAAATAAACAAGGGTACACGTGATGATTTATTAGGTAATTAGGTAAAGGTGAAATGTAAATAGGTAAATAAATGTAACAGAAATTATTTTAAATGTAATAAATAAGAAATATTTATCGTATATGCTTAGGGTGTTATTAAATATCAATTAAGAAACTTATAAGGCAATAAATAGATAAAATATTGAAACAGGAAACGAAAATATTTATAATGTTTAACAGTTGGAATATTGAGAATTGTCTGTGAGTTATGAGAAATTAGTGTAACTGTAATTTTTTTTTTATTTTCTATTGTTTTGTTTTTATTATTATCTTTTTTTTTTCTATTGTTTCGGTGTGCAATGACAGTAACGAGTGCACTAGAAACATTAAGGAAAACCCACTTAAACGATAATACTTGATTGAAAATGAGTCTTGTAATTGCTTTGTTTACAATAAGCATCAATATATACATTGTCTACGTAGAAATATTGTCAATAAAATAAGTTTCTTTTTTTTTTCTTTACTTTGCGTAATTCTATTCTACGCAAAATCACAAATACCAACATTCTAACTTTCGAAACAACAAAATTGTTTAATAAAATTAAATGTGTGTAAAATATTGAATATTATTTAAATATATTCGAGCGCGAAAGCCGAGCTGAATTGCTTGTGAAAAATATAATCAACTGCGCGCTTGTTATTTATAAATTTAAATTAAATTAAATATTAGAAATAAATATATTAAATATTAAATAATGCTGTATAAAATGTGTGTACTCACCATGCTTTAACCCTGATGAGAACCTCACCCTCAGCAAGAGTCGGCTCCGGTTTCCTTAAAGCCTTGACACTTTTAATGCCACCAAAACTGTTGAGTACAATCGCACGCATGTCCTTCGGCTCCGGTGCCTGCTTCTCATCGCCATTCTCATTGGGTTTCTCAACCTCACCATTTTCCTCTACCTCCTTTTTATCTTCAACATCCTTGTTGTCCTTGATGTCCTCCTGTTCATTTTTAGTTGGTGTACTTGGCTCCTGGGGCTTTTTCTCGCCCTCAATTGACGGGCTAGTTTCAGTTTTTTCTTCAGCCATTTTTATTTTATTTTAACGTTAGAAACAAAGAAAATTATTCAACAATTTAGCGATCTTCTTTTGTTTCTCTCGATTGCCTTCTCTTCTTTGTCCTAATAAACCAAACACACGATTGTCGTTTATTCAATTATTCTTTTTTTTTTTTTTTTATTTTTATTTATCACAGAAAAATATTAAACTTTATTTTTAATAAAGTACAATCAAAGCGTACTCACGCTTACTCTTTGTCTTGCGTTTTTACCGGCTTCTTTCTCTCTTCCACTCCCTTTCTCCGGGATATTATTCGCGTATTAAAATATACGTCTCCCTTTGCTCGTTTTCTCCAAACCAAAGCGACGCGCACGTTCGTTTTTTTTTTTTTTTCTTTTTTTCGCTCTCGTCCTCCGTTGATCTTACAACAATGCTTCTTGGATTAACTGTATTATTAACAAATTAAAATTGATGTGAAACATGTACATAAATATATAATTTATTTAATATATAAAAAATTAAAATTCGTAATATAATTATTGAATGATTAGAAGAAGAAGAAAAAAAAAATACCGAATAGCACAAATTTGTATGAATACGTTGGAAAATGAAAAAAATTGTATAAGATGGTAACGATGGACCGAACTGAACTTTTACTAATAAAATATCTATACCAGACGGAAGTCCACGACGTTCTGGAGGTTTTGAAGAGTTTTAGCCGCCTGTGCAGTGTGTACTGTGTGTGTGTGAAGATGTATATTTGTATGTATGTGTGTGTGTGGAGAGTTCTGTTCGGCTTTCGTCTATTTAGTCTCTTTGTCTGTCTCTTTGTATTGCCCTCACTCTCTTTCCTTGCCCTTCTCGTTTGTGTCTGACTGTGGCTACTACCTCCTGTCTCAACACTCTCAACAGCGCCGCTGTGTGTCTGCTTCTTGTGCTCGTCGTTGTCGTTAAATTTGCTACCGGCAACTCCGTTTTGGCTTTTTCGCGTCATGCGACGCGCGCAGTGTTGCCGGTTGCCAAGCAACCGCCATCATATTCCCCTACTATATCATTTTAGAATTGAATGAGGAGGAGCGGCATTTCACGAAGCGCTTCCGTTTTCATTCGGCCATTTTCGTGTATAATACAAACACACACACACACGCGCCATTTTCATTATATTATTGTTATTATTTGATATGGATAGTGAGAGAGACGAGAGATTTTGGATGTAGACGAATGGGATATTATCATTTGTACAGTGCTGCCATAACGGATTGCAAATGAATTAATAAACATTGGTGGATTGCAATGATTGCATTGCGCACATCATCTGCACATTGTCGCGTAGAGTTTTTTAGACGAAAAATAGTTCCATATTGATGAAATTTAGTTGGCTTTTAGAATTAATTCATCTTTTTATTATTTATGTATTAGTTTTTTTTTTTCATTTGAGGATTATGATTTATTATAAATATATATTTTTGCTAACTGATGAAATATAAATTATTATTTATACCTCTGTAGCTGAAAAATATTTGTTTGAAAACGATAAATTTATATTGATTATAGTTATGAATACAATGGCGAATATTGAGGGTGAATATATTCTTAGAATGTTTATATATTATTCATTTGTTTGAATTATTTATAAATGCCAATTGTGGCAAGTTTAATTATAGATTTATATTTGTTGAATTTTCAATTTAACACCGCTATATATTTGTGAATGTTGAATTTATACCTAAAAATATAAAGATTTTATGTATGAAAAAAATTTTGATAATTATAAATCTATTATATTTTTTTGTTTTATAAGATTTATTGTTTATATATTTAGTAGCTGTGGATTACTTATATGCAGGAAATCAAGTATGCAATTGTGAAATAACGAATAATTGATGCTTGGAATTTAACTGTCTGCATTACGTACTTCCGACAATCCGATTATCCAAATCCGACGCCTCCAATTGTGCATTTGCAAGTATCTAAAATAATATGTATATATATTTAAATGTATATGTATGAATGCATGATTATAACGTCGTGAAACCTGTCAGGAAATGTTAAATTGCGATTGGTTGATAGAAAAGTAGTCCCTTGAGAGAGAGATGAGGAGGAGGACGACGCCCGATGTTACTACACCAAGCTGTGTTACCGATAAATGGCATCTACCGGGTGTTTCCGAAATTAAATTTGCCGCCATTTTTCCATTAACTAATCCTACATTTGAAAAAGCAAATAAATGAATAAATGAATGAAAGAAAATTCCCACTGCTTTTGTAATGATATAAAATTGAAACTATACTTTTAAAATAATATCATCAATGTTAATTTGTTAATTAATGTAATAATATAAAAATTGTATTAAGAGGAAGGAATCAGATATGTGTGAAATGTGAAAGGGATAGTGCGAGCAATTGTGCGAATAAAAATTGGAAAGAGAATCGCAGCCGCAATGAGGATGTACTGATTGGAATGAATGACGGGTCCCATTGTTAGTTCCAGATTGAGATTATATTCATACATACATATGTATATATGTACATGTACGAATATGTATAGAGTCAAAAACAATTACCACAACTTGGTTTATATATAAATTAAATTGGATATGACTAATAATATAATATAGGTACTATTTAATAAAAAAAAAAGGGACGAGTGCTATTTTGAGGTTAAAGATTATATTGTATTATTTAATATAATATCCTTTTACCTTTTCTAAATTTAACTTTAAATATTTAATGTCTACAGACAAATAAATAATTAATGTCAGACATAACCAACAAAATAAAATTTCTCAGATATCAAAAATTTCAGAGCAGTACAATTTTGAGGTTAGGATTCAGAGCATTGAATATATGTACATAATTATTGCTCCTGGACTTCATCTCCTGAAATGAATTATAATTATTAAACGATCATGTTAAATTATCCGTATATAATAAATGAAACAATTATATATGAATATTATCTGGTCTTTAACCTAACCTTTATATTGGCTATCAATATTTGCATTGAATGACAATATAAATAAATTAAAATTTGATCTTCTTATTAACAATTGTATTTATAGAACGACAAAGATGAGCCTCGTTCTCATTTTTCACTGACATTCTCTTTCTATGTATTCTCCTCTGCTTTACTTAAAAACACTTAATTTATTTATTATTACATATTTCATTTGGGTTTTTTTTTTTCTCGGTAATTATTTACGCTGCGCATGTGCTGTGTTACCGCTATAGAATTCAATTCTGTCTGATACATATTCCTGACTCTTTGACGTTCAGTTCGATGTTTTAGATCAGCTGATTTCCCCACTCTCTTTAATATACATATGTGTATGTATTACAGTATGTGTATGGATTACTCACGTTGCCATTCGCACAATTTATTTTCCATTGGGTCTTCCAGTATTTCAAGCAATTTCAAGTGTTATCAACGACGTATTTACTTCTGCTGTTGTACTAAAATACGCAATTCTTCCTTAACTATTTATTTATTGTGTCAATTGATATATAATTTATAAAATTTATTTTCAGTGTGAATTTAACGTGAGACAATGTTTGTATAATAATATTCATTGATTTTATATTGAATATTGAAATTTTTTAATTAAATAATAACAAACAAACAAAATTAATAATACACGTTATTATATTTATTTATAATAAATGTTATTATTTATTCAAACTAATGGCACATAATGAACTCGTGCAAACCAACTCACAGAGGTTAGTATAATGTAAATAAAAATTATTTTCACCAATTGGCATATATATAAAAAAAAAAAAATAAATAAAAAAAGGAAAGTCATAATGAAATTGAATTATTATTTAATTTATTAATATAAATTGTGGAATATCAATTGCCATCAAGTTCATTGTCATTTATGTATTTTACCGGGTTACTATTTTATTTATTCATGTATTGTTTACACAACGTGTTTTACGTAGTGTAGATATAAGTATTAATAAATTAATTTGCTACATTGTGAGTCACATGTTTAATTATTGCACAATATGACAATTGCGGAATAAAATGACAAATCAATATTTATTATTTAATTTTGTAATTTCACAATTTATTTATTAGTGCTATTGGTGATCAGAAATAAATATTTATCTATATTTTACAGAAGTAAACATATTTTTCTTTATTTGCATGTGTACATTTTCCAATGAATTAATCATGAGAGATTAGATAAGAATTATTATTGTATTTGAAATGATTTTCATGATTTTATTAGGTGTTTGGGATATTGTTTATTAATTCGTGAATGTTTATTGACTTGAGAAAATTAATTTAAAGTCAAAATTACATGAATAATTTAGAATATTTATATTAAGGAAACGAATTATAACCTTGATTTTTTATTTTAATATTAATTAATTTTACTTTCATTTGGCGAATGTTGATTCAATCATTTTGTGCAGGTGATAAATTAAAATGCCACAGAAATTCACTCACCTAAAAGTGTTTCAAGGTTACTGGGGATGTTACTACTATTTACGTAATAATAATATATTCATTTAGTTTATAATCTGAAACTTTCGAACACACATCCGTATAAACTTGAATAATATTCATGACTAATCCGTTAGCAATTGATTAATTAATTAATTGAATGATATAATTTTTTTCAAATTTATTTATTTTGTCATCTGTAATTAATTTTTTTATTTACAGCTGGATCTGGAGTTGGTTCAGTTGGTCTGGATCGTCATCCACAATGTTGAGAGCTGCTGAAAAAAAAATTCTATCATGTAAGTGAAGCAAATTAAATTAATTAAACAACTAAAAATGATTATGAAATAGTGCTCAAGCAATTGAAGATTAATTGTTATATTTTAAAAAAAATATTTAATGATAAAGCATTGAGGTCTCGTTATCATGACGTTATATAGACACGTCAGTTAGTTTATAAATTAAAAGAAAACGATGATAAATAATTATTACCATTTTCATTTTGTAATATTGTGAATTATAATTGTAGGTTTGAAGAGTGTGTATCGTGGTTGGTATGTTGATATTGGATCGTGTGTTGGGAATGCAGATAAAATATGGACAATATCATTAAATGAAGAATCACCAAAAACACCAATTGTCCTTTTACATGGATTGGGAGCTGGTGTTGCCTTGTGGTGTCTAAATCTTGACAGTTTATCACGTGAACGACCAGTTTATGCCATTGACGTCCTCGGTAAATATTAATAAAACATGAATAATTCACTCAAACTATATTTACATATTTTTAATTTTTAATTTTAATTCATTAACATTACTGAAAGAAAATAAATTAAATGCCACAATGACGATAATATTTATTTAATGCCTATAGCTTTTATTCTGCTCCAATTTATAATATATAAAAAAATAAATTTCTTTGTCTACTTACTATCATTCATCTGAAAACATATTTATCTATCGAAAAAAAAAAATATATATATGAATTTATTTTTATTTCATCTTATTCTAGGTTATTACACTCAATGCAATAGCATTTATTGATTAATAAGATGATATCAATAATCGTATGCGTGTACACAAACGCAGATAATAATGTAAAGAAATGTGAACTTTGTTTCTTCAATCTATTTTCGATGAGTCATTCCTACATTGATATGCGTTGAAATACCAGAAGGAAATTAAATTGTTTATTAGCAATTATCTATTGCCATCATTTTATTGTATATTTATAAATTCAATTGAAAACAAGACTGACCTTTTTTCCCCCCAACTAATTATTTAATAATAATGATTTTAAATTTTCCTCACATATTGAAGTAATTATATTATTTAGATAAAATAAATAATTCTTTTGTTCTTTGTATTTATTGAGGATTTGGCCGAAGTAGCAGACCAAAATTCAGCAGTGATGGATTCGAAGCAGAAACGCAATTAGTACGTTCAGTTGAGGAATGGCGACGAGAAATGCAGTTAGAAAAAATGGTGTTATTGGGACATTCAATGGGTGGATTTCTCGCTGCATCATACGCAATACAATATCCTGATCGTGTGAAGCATCTTATTCTAGCGGATCCATGGGGATTTCCAGAAAAACCTACAGACATACAAGCAAAGTATAATGTACCATTTTGGGTAAAGGCAATTGCGTTTGTAGTTCAACCACTTAATCCATTGTGGGCTGTAAGATTTGTTGGTCCATTGGGTAAAGAAAAAATTACAAAATCCAATTAATTAATTAATTAATTAAATTTACATCGTGAATATTTAATTGAAGTAAATAATTTTATTTTTGATTTTAAGGTCAATGGCTTATTGAAACAACACGACCTGATATTATTAAAAAATTTGCACCAGTTCTAAAAGATGATTCTAATGTTATTATTCAGTATCTTCATCAATGTAATTCTCAAACGCCTTCGTAAGTTTATTTATTTATCATTATATTTTTATATAAGGTTTAAGATAAATTTTTTAATAATTGTGCTTTGTTATTAGAGGTGAAAGTGCATTTCATGCAATGATGCAAGGCTTTGGCTGGGCTAAAAATCCAATGGTACGACGAATAGATCAAATGAATGAAGATATACCGATAACATTAATATACGGCAGTAGATCATGGGTGGATAATTCTGCTGGTGACACGTTTGTTAAAAAACGTATTAATTCTTATGTTAATGTCCAGGTGAGACGAAATTGATAAAAGTAAAATAACTAAATTAAAAAAGTATTTACTGAATTATATGAATTGATATGCTTTTATATAAATGGATAATAAAGGATTTTTATAATTTAGATTATTAGTGGTGCTGGTCATCACGTGTATGCAGACAAGAGTGAAATTTTTAATAAACACGTGCTGGATGCTTGTGAATTGAGCGATACTATTGCTAAATTATCATCGGAGCATGTTCGAAATAATTTAAAGAATTTCCCACAAAAGCCAAAACATTCATTTCCAATTGACGCAACGGATTCAAAGTCCGAAGATGAGGATGATGAAAAAACTGAAGAGATTCATACACCTCAACCAAAGTCAAGTTGAAAAAAAAAATAAAAATAATCTTTAGAACAATTTCTTTTTCTTTTTTTTTTTTTTAACTAAATGAATTTTTAATGAACGAATTGTTCACTTTAAAGTTATTATAATTTCTTAACACACAACGCAATTAGTGTCACGATTCACTGAGAATTGCTGACATTTATAGTGAAAATTAAAAATTATATGTATCGATAGACACATTCTGTAATACTGTTTGTATATAAATAAAATATAAATTATTATTTGATTTAATATATACATCAAGAAACAAATTATGTTCATCCAAGAATGAATGGAAAAAAATTGTCAGTAAATTTATTTATTCAATCAATCTATTTGTTTGGTAATGATAAATTATTGTAGTTTATCTCTTTAATTTTATTTATCACATTTTATTGTATTATTTTTTCCAATTATCGTATTCCTGGTCAACATCCAAATCAATAATGTCATCTGCATCATCTTCCATGATTATATTGTCATCATTATCCTCAATCTCTTCCCCGATTTCTAATTTGGAATCCGATAATTCCATATTTTCTTGTAATTTTTTCTTCAATATTCGTCGTTGTAATAAAAATGCTTCAAATGCTGTAGCATCTTCCTCTGTTCGTTCAATAATTTTGGACGAATCAAATGGTTGCTGTTTCTCTACAGTTGCCAAATTATTCATACGATTCCGGGCTGTTTCTTCACATTTTTTCATTGAATGAGTTATCTTAAAAAAAAAAAAAATTATAAAAATCAATAGTATAATAAGTATCCTTTTAGAAATATAATTATGATCTTTACTTACTTTTGACATTATTCGCCAATGATCTAGATTAAGTACATCATGTCTCATTGGCGGTAAATTTATGTCATAAATTTCATTCTCTTCTTCTTCTTCTTCTTCTTCTGTTTCCACTTTGTCATTTGATTCCTCAACGTCTTTATTTAATTCATGATTCAATATTTTCTCACGAACTTCAGACGGAAGCTTTGTAAAAAGAGTTAAATGTGATGGTCGTTCAGTCTTAATTGTTGGTGTATAATCTTCACCATAATCAGCAGTTAAAAATTTTCTTTCCAGATCCATCATGGATCTCAATCCTTTATCTTCAAAAAATCTAATTGGTGGTACAACACCAATGACTTTTAATTGCGACAATTCATGTCGTAGCTTATATCCACATTCATTCAGTATTTCGCTAATTTCTTTTAATTCATCAGCACTTGCATTTGATGAAAGCCAGAATACTTTTACTAATTTAAAATCATTTGTTACACTGACATGTGATACTTCAATACCACGTCCTAATATTGAGCTTGCTATTTCACCAGTTGCCATTAAATCTGTAATATGTTTCATAAATAATTTATTTAAAACAGTCACTCGACGTGTTACATGTGATTTGGTTGGATTTGTTACTATTGGGTTTATTAATTCAGAAGGTCTTGCATCTTTTGCTGGATACCATTTCCTAATTAGAATAAACAAGAAAAGAAAATCGAATTAAATTATTAGTACTTTATAAAATATTCAATAATGTGGTATATTCAATTATTAATAATTATGAGGTGTTTACTTTTTTGGTATTTCTCCATAAATCATTTTTTTCATAAATTTGCCTTCTCTTGCAAGACCTTTAAACCGATAATTCGGAACACTCGTTGTTATATGTCGACAAGCACAGCATGTAATAAATATTCGTCGTAGTATCATTCTGTAAATTGTTTTTCTGAATTATTAATTTGTTTACTTGATAAATAAATATAATAAACACGCGGAACTCATCTACAAAACTCAATATTTAATATTATTGTCCACCATATTCTTTCTCCCACAGCTTACTCAAATGGCGCGTATTTCAAAAAAGTAATTTAATTCGCAAAAATAATATATCAAAAGTGCATTTTGAATAAAATTCTTTTTCATATATGTATTTTAATTATAAACATTATATTAAACAATAAAATTGTGTAGTTATTGAATGAAATAATACCAGAAATTTTGAAATTACAATAAAAAATATTCATATGCATACACACATAGGTTATGTTCGGTAATAATTTTGATTTATTAATTATCAATCACAAAAGTATTTTAATTAAAGAAAAAAAATTCCTATCAATTGTGATAGGCTCAAAAATAATTCATATGTTTAATTATTGATTTTATTCAGTGTTTATTAATCATTATTTATTTAAAAACATTGTTGTACATATTGTGGTGTCATCTAGAATCATCATTAGAACTAAAACATGTAATTTACATATACATATGAACATCTGTGTAACTTTTGTCAATGTAAATATATATATACATTTATGCACAGCGTATGTAAGTGCACATATAATGTACATTTCTATACCACACACAACATAAGCTCATAAGCTTGCAAGAGTGGAACAACTTCCCCTCTACACTTGACATCACGATTATAATTCAATAGGTAGGATAATTGAAAAATTATTTCAATTGATTAAACAAACATTGACATGGCAATTAATTGAAATATTTTGTGAGAATTGACGAAAAAGTATTTAAAAAAATCTGGTGCATCACTCGCGGGAAATCTGAACCTTCGTCCGCGCAGTGATACACCAAGAATTAATCACACTTTAAAGTAGTCCCATAATAATTTTTACCTTATATTATAATTATATTTATATTAATTCAAACAGGTGAAATAAATAATGACTTCACTATACAGAAATATATTAAATTTAATAATTGAATAGTTTGATCAATTTTACCGCTAAATTATAGGTTAAGCATTAGAAATAAGTTTCCCGCCAACTTGGCAAATATGGCAGCTCAATAGCGTTTCCCGCCAAGGCATCGTGTGCTTATAGTGTAGTGTGTATTATATATCGTTGGAAAAGATATCGTATGGCGCACCCCATTTGTCTTGATAGTTGACTCGTAGTCTCAATTTTTTTTCATTCACATTTATTAAGTGTTTACAGATAAATTTATTGAGAAAAAATGGGGCAATCTGATGATATTGAGGATTCTACGTACAGTAGACATCAGGATTTGTGTCAAAAATTGAATATGGATGCGAGTGCAGCATCAGAAGCTTGGCAATCTTATTCAACCATTCGACAAAATTACACCCTTGAGGTATATCCAATATTTCATTTATCTATTTCATGCCATCACTATTTTATTCTTCATAAAATTCATATTCAAATCAACTTTATTTTGGCTTTGAGAAATTTTTTATTCAGTAACCAATTAGTTGATTTCCAACGAAGGAAAAAGAATAATCATGATCTTCGTCAAGTCATTGTTGTTAAATTTGTTGCATCACAGTATTGTGATTTATATATTTAATTTGTTTATAGATAAAATTTTATAATTAATTTCTTATATTAATCAATATTGAAAATTATATTTGCATGATATTATCATATGTCAGTGATGATTAAATCATAACCTTTTTTTTTTCAATCAAAGAAATATAATATTAATAGACAAAACTTGGTTTTATCATTCTGACATTGTATTACTGAGTTTTATTTCTTGGATTTTTATGTGTTCATTAATTAATTGAATTATTATTGATATGTTTGATTAATGAATTACAACAAATGATGGATAAAAATAAAGAATGGCATATATTATCAACAGGGTGACCAAATGCATTGGATTGGTTGTGCTGTGTACGTGGCCTGTCGTGAATCATCGACGCCAACTGTGGGCAAAACTGGATCTAATGTTGAAGGCAATTGTGTATCATTGACACGTCTATTGCAACTATGCAATTTATCGTTGATTCAATTTTTTACAAAGTGTAAATCATGGGCGGATATGGCAAATATGCCACAGAGTTTTCGTTCGAAAATTGAAAAGCTTGAGCGAAATTTTGCTGTATCAATGGTAATATTTAAAAAATATCAACCAATATTTACGGATATATTTAAAAATCCTGCGGATGATATTTCGAGACCACAAAGATCCAGGAGGCATAAAGCAGTACCATGTACACCATCGAAAGTTTTTGAATTTTGTTGGACATTATTCATATGTGTTAAAGGTGCATTTCCTGATATATCGGATGATCTTGTTAATTCATATCATCTTTTGTTAGTTTGCTGTGATCTGGTTTATAGCAATGCCTTATTAGCTAACAGAAAAGATTTACTTAATCCAACTTTTCCTGGTAAGTTATTTTCCAATTTATTAATTAATATATAAAAATAAAAGACTTTAGATATTAAAATTGAATTTAATAATTTTCATTGATTGATAAAATATAAATAATTTCAGGATTGCCAAGTAATTTCAATGATGAGAGCTACGAGCCACCAAAAACTGCCAATTGTATTGTCAATTTATTGTGCGATCGGCATGAAGCAATTGCAGTCGAAGCAAAAGTGATAAAAGAATACAGTTTAAAGAGTCATATCAATAGATTGTTTAATGAAAGAATTTTACGTGGAGAACAGACGAATTTTTCTGGTATTCTTGAAGCCTTGAATTTTGATGGAAATCATAAAGCATTAAACAAAGCATATGAACAACATGTGCTGAGTGTTGGTGATTTTGACGAGAGAATATTTTTAGGTGAGTTTGTTATATTTACATTTAAATAAATAGATATATAAAAATTTTAATTAATAAACACGTTAGGAAATTTAGTAAAAAGCGCTGAGAGAATGTGAGAGAGAATTTATATGTAGAATAATTTTAAATTCAATTCTATTCGTAAAATTGCTTTGACTATCACTTGTTATTTTTTTTCCATACATATATACACTATTGAAGCTTTTTAATTTAAAATATTGATTATATATGCAGAAAAACAGCTGATTACCGCATGAATTTTTCTCACTTGGGTGCTTTATTTTGCTCACTATAATTATTTTATTTTTTTCCATCTTGAATAAGTCTTCAATTATATTATTAATTATTACCTAATTAAATTGAATGTCTTTAAATGCTTTGCATGATCTCAGCTTCTTTTATTTTCTCTCATCCGCATTCACTTATTTATTTTGTTTCTCACCATTAAACAAATTAACCGCGTTTTGTTTCATACTATTCTCTCGGTATCTGTTGACAATTATTACGAATATTAATTTTTCCAAGTTTATTATTCAATCGCTAACCCTGCATTTTGTGTCTGCCTTTGTTTCGTGGACTGTATTATTTTATTCAGCCGAGTGGAGAAGGGTGAGACTGAACGCGTTAGCACATTCGGTGGGCGAGGAAATTATTTCGAGAGCTAAACATTCAAAGCAAAAGGCACTCAGAGGTAGGTTGTATATTAAAAAAAAAATATATAAATAAACAAAGGTGAAAACTTCATTTCAACATGAAATCAAGAGGAAATTTGTCGATAAAAATTATTTGAAATTTTTGAATATCCTCGGAATTTTTTTTTTTTTTTGTATTGAATTGATGAATAGTTTTTTTTTTATTTGAATTCACAGAATATGGTTATTTGATTTTAGGTGCTGATGCCAGTGACAATATTGGTTCGCCAACGAAAATGTTGAATGTTGAAGATCTCCAAGAACAATTTCAATTAAAACGTGAACAAATACGTGATTTAGCACCACCAACTCCATTAACAGGCCGTAAATATCTTCGTTCAAAAGACATCACCAGTGTAACACCAGTCTCAACAGCCACCCAAAGCGTTATTCGTCTTCAGGCATTGCTTGCTGGCCGTCAAGCAGCACCAAGTGAAGGACTCCAAGAAATGTTTGCGAGCTGTTCTTCTGATGTTAAATCATTTGTTGAAAATAAAGTTAAAGAAATTGGTGAATCATTTTGTGCATCGTATACTCAAAGTTCAGAAGATAATGAAACGTCTAATTTGGATTTTGGAAAGAAACGTCTTATACTTGGTCAAACATTATTTTACAAACTTTTAGAAATTATTCTCAATGAAGAAAAGAGAATTAAACCTGATTACGATGTGACGGTAAGCTTATAAGTGATGAAAACATTTTTTTCTAATTTCTACTTAATATTTTATCCTTCTATTTATTTTTTTATACATTAAAAAAAAAGTTTCATCAATTTATTTTATATTTTTATTTACAGATTCTTTTGATAAATGAAGTATTTCTTCAGTGTCTCTTTGCTTGTTGCTTAGAAATAGTTATTTGGTCTTATAAAAATAAAGATCGTACTTTTCCATGGATAATTGACGCGCTCAATGTCGAACCATATAATTTTTACAAAGTCATTGAGGTAATTGTCC
This sequence comes from Microctonus aethiopoides, assembly GCA_030347275.1. Lineage (NCBI taxonomy): Eukaryota > Metazoa > Arthropoda > Insecta > Hymenoptera > Braconidae > Microctonus > Microctonus aethiopoides. The sequence goes on along the minus strand of JAQQBS010001422.1, from coordinate 24,444,102 downwards.
GTGCTGAACAATTGGCGCGTGATGTGGTGAAACATTTAAATGATATTGAAGAAAAAATACTTGAATCCCAAGCGTGGAAATCAAATAGTCCATTGTGGCAAGCAATTGAAAATACACCGGGTGGTGTACCAAGTTGCGAAGAAGTATCATTACCAGGAACTTTAGATTCTGTTGATCCAAATACACCGGGCCAACCGGTATTAAGAAGAATTGCTCTTGATAGAGGCACAACGCATCATGATGTTCAACAAAGCCCAATATCATCAGCGTCCGAAAGATTTCAATCGCCAGTTACAGCATCGGGCGTTGCGAAAAAACGTTTATTTAATGATTCATCACGTCCAAGTGGTCAAAGTATTTTAAAGGATAAAGTACCGCAAAAAATTATGATCGATGGTAATTCAAGGATATATTTAATTCCAGATCAGTCGGCAATTGTGCGTTCAGTAAATGCACAGATATTAAATGTTAATCGTGAACCAGCAAAGTCACGTAAAACTGGATCTGTTGCACTTTTCTTTCGGAAATTCTACATACTTGGTTCAATTCGAATGCGAAATTTATGCGAATCATTGGCGGTAACTGATGTTGAATTGAAGAAAAAAATATGGACAATATTTGAATATTCAGTTAAAGATCGAACTGAATTAATGAAGGATCGACATTTAGATCAAATATTAATGTGTGCTGTTTATGTTGTTTGTAAATTGGCAAAAGTTGAACGCAATACATTTACAGAAATTATGCGTTGCTATAGATTTCAGCCACAAGCTGAATCTCATATTTATCGATCTGTTCTTATTGCAAAAACATCAAGAAATGATAAATCTGGCAATAATAATGATAGTGGATTGATTAATGGCGATGCTGATACGTCGATGAACACTGGTGAAAGTAATAATACAGCACCACCAACACCATCAAATATGGCGGGTACATGTCAAAATTTTGGTGATGAAATACGTGGTGATCTTATTAAATTTTATAATACAGTTTATGTACCGCAAGTTAAAGATGTTGCAAATTTATCACGTGGCAATAATTCATCGCTTACTCTTAGTCCATTGCCAAAAGGTAAACCAACAATAAATTCACCAGTAAGACGCGTTACCAGCAGTGTTATGACAAGAACATTAGATCCCAAAGCAATTACTGCATCACCTGCGCCACAACTCAGTTATTGTTTCAGTCGTAGTCCAGCTAAGGTGAGATTAATATTAATTAATTTTTCATTTATGTAGAAAAAAATATAATACAATGTAATTTATTTACATAGGATTTGGAGGCGATTAACCAAATGCTGATCACTGTTGATGCGAGGAAATCTGTGGGAAAACGTTTGCTTTCGGACGATATGGATGTTGATACATCTCCTGAAACAAATTCGCCATCGAAAAAATCACTTACCACTCCATGTTTGGCGAGAAAACTTGAAAATCTTATGGGCGAACGACGAACGCAACATCAATAGATAGAATTATTTGCGACAAATAAAAAGGAAGAGTGATATGCAAAGTACAGATTAATTTTTAATACAATGGAGGATTATCTTAAATTTGACAGATATATTTGTCAAATTTTATTTCACGCTGACACTATTTTAATATTGCAATTGAAAATAATTTGTTTTTGCTAAATAATGTCATGTGATTTTATTGAAATGAAAGGAATAACAAATAAGCTACGGGATACTTTATAGTTTCAATTCAAGGAGAGGATATGATATTTTAACATTGAGTCTTCAGAATAATTTATCGAGAATATTTCGTTGTCAAAAAAAATTGATTCCTTTTTTTTTCTCTCTGTAGTATAATTTTTTTTTCCGTGAGGAATTAAAATGAATATTTTTTGCGATATCTGTGACAGGGGGAGGGGGTAATTTTGTGTGATAAACAATGAAATGTAGTGAAATAAGAAATTGGCTGAATTAATTGAATAGTCTTTCTGAATGTGCAAAAAATCGTGTTTAGAATTTATTAAATTCTGTAAATTTTAAGTTAAATTACGACAATAAGAAAATTGTCAATTCATTTGTTCATTCATTGTTTATTATGCTATGTGTATTGTGACATATTTTTGGTCAAAATCAAGAGCTCATAACCGTATGGTTTCAATTCTTACGATTAATTTTTTTTTATATATACCTAGATTTATAAGTAATTTCAAATTTAAAACATGCTATAAATCAGCATCTTTTTTTATCTTGAATTAATTATATACATGCTGGTAAATTAAACAAAATGATCACAGTAAAATACGAGAGACCAAATAAAAAAAACTCGATTTGATATAAAAATTGTCAACATACATGGGGTTTTTGGTCTTATAAACATTGTAGAAATTATAATCGGGTTCATAATCAATTATTATTATCATTTAGAGTGTATATAGTAATTTAGAATAATTCATAATAAAATAGAAAATCAGTATTTGTCGAACAGAATTTTTTCACTATTCCATCTTCTAACACCATAACCTCATCCCTCATTAATATAATACCATTCAACAGTGAATTTCAGAATTATTCAATCACCTTATTTAATTAATTTTATAAACTTTTCAAAAACGTCAATATTCAGTTTGAATACTTGCGCGTTTTCTAAGATTGTTAGTTCATATGCTCACCGTTGTCACTACATTCGCCAGAAAATTATAAGCGGGAAACGAAAATAAAGGTTTTTCAGTATATTTATCCTCCAAAATACACTAAATAATCACAAAAATATTTTAATTAATAATATCATCCCAATAATATATTATTTATCCATAAAAATCCTCATTTTTCAATAAACATTCAACGACAAACCTATTGCGCATGCGCAGTAGTAACATCTCCTCCTATTGGCGCCAACGGTTTCCACGAAAAGATTTTGCCTCCCTAGTCAGAGAACAGTCCTGTAACGGTATACCTGTCGTACTTGTCGCCCCGTGTCTCGCATAATGAAGTAATAGTTGCAAAAAAACGAACAACAACTCAAACCAATTGAATATTATTGTAAAATAGTTCATATGGATCAATTAGAGCTATAAATTTCTCCAATACATTCCAAATAATCCATCAAAATCGCTGAATATAACACGGCGAAATCGATCGTGAAAAAATATCAAAATGGCGTCTAGTTCGAATCTCAAAATGGCGCCATCTTCTCTTCTCGGTAGTGTTTTTTTTTTCTCCCCATAAACAGAGAAAAGCCCGCGAAAATTTCCAATCAATTCCATAAATACAAATTCCAATAGTTTCATTATTAAAATGATCATAATTAATATAATTATTATAAAAAATATAATCTTAAAAAATAATTAAAAAAAAAAGTGTGAAATAAGTGCAATTTTTTAAATGGATTACTTAAAGAAATTAACAAAAACCTGTTTCAACATTTGGTAAGTCAATTTTTCATTCAAATAATTTCACTATAAATTTTTATATGCACATAAATAAATATAAATAGACACATTGATATATTTAAACAATTAATTGCATTAATTATCGATTAATGATGAATAAATCTGTTGAAATAATTTTTTAATATTTAATTTAAATGACGAAAATTCCTATTATCTCATAACTATTCATGCTGACATAATTTTCCCCCACTCAAAGTACATATATATAAATATATTACTATAGCAAGTTTGATTGTAAACACAAATACACACGCATAATAGTTGGGGGAATGGGATAAGAGCGATGTGAGTTGGACCAATCGGGTGAGACCACGATCGCTATGTGCTGTGGCTTTGCCAGTTTTACGTTATCCAAAGAGAGATAGTTCTGGATATGTGTATTAAAGTTAAACAGCCAGTTTCGGCACATTCAGTGAAAACAATAAATCATATTGAATATTATTCATTGAACAAAATCATGTTTCCGTGTGGATTGATATTTGTATTATTAAATTTATTATTAGACGGTAAGTGTGATAATAATTAACCTTAAAAAAAAAATATAATTTAATAATATTATATATATTTATATATTAATATAAAATGTCAAATTAATTTAAATTACAATAATATTTCTTGTCATCGTGATAGAATGTTGTTAATTGTTTATTTATTTTTGTAATATATTTTTAGTTGGTGGTACAATTTCACAAGGTGAAATTGCAAAGCATCTTGAATTGGGCTGGAATTTTTTGGCTCGTGGACAATTACAAGATGCATTGACACAATATCATGCTGCTGTTGGTGAGTAAAAATTTATTTTACATTTAATTTATTGTTGAATATTTATTTAAATTATATAATGTTAAAGTGCAGTGATTTAATTTATAAATTTATTTATTATTTCAGATGGTGATCCAAATAATTATCTAACATACTACAAACGAGGGATTGTATATTTAGCATTAGAAAGACCTAAACTAGCTTTATCTGATTTTAATAAAGTATTGGAGCTTAAACCAGATTTTACATCAGCTCGACTTCAACGAGCACAATTATTGCTTAAACAAGCATTATTTGATCAAGCACTACAAGATTTTAATGATGTGGTATGAATTTTAGTTTAAAAAATATTTTATATCTTGATTTTTCATAATTCATTAAAATAAATTATGGATCATTAATAATTTATATATTATTTAGTTGGCAGTTGAACCAAATAATCAAGAAGCATTGAGTGGAATGTATTCAATAGAACCAACACAAAATGAAATGTATAAAGCAAAAGCATTTGCACAGCAAGGTGCATATGTAGAAGCTATTCAATTAATAACTAATATTATTGAAATTTGTCCATGGGCTTCAGAGCTTAGAGAAATAAGAGCCGAATGTCACGTTGCATTGGGTGATTATATGAACGCAGTGTCAGACATGCAGTCCACAACTAAATTACTCACAGATAATACACGTGGGTTTTATAAATTATCTGTATTCCGTTATCGTCTTGGCCACGTTGACAAAGCTTTAGCGTAAGTTATTTTTATTTTTTTTTTATCAAGTTTTTTAATCATAAAAAAATTTAATTGACAATTGTCAATTCAATTATATATTTATATACTGATTTTTTACTTTGCAGAGAGATACGTAATTGTCTTAAACTTGATCCGGAGCATAAAGAGTGTTTTCCATTTTATAAAAAAATTAAAAAAATTGCAAAATATTTAAATGATGCTACTGCAGCTGAGGAGTCACGACAATTTCCTGATTGTATTGAGTCAGCTCAACGAGTTTTAAAATCAGAGCCAACTGTAGATAATGTACGATTTTCTGCATATCAAATTCTTTGTAAATGTTATACGAATAATAATGAGCCGAGTTTAGCAGTTAAACATTGTCAAGATGGATTAAAAATTCATCGGCATTCTGATTTATTATGTGATAGTGCTGAAGCATATCTCGCAGCTGAGATGTATGACGATGGTAATGGATTTGTTTCCTTTCAATATAATAAATTTATTAAAATAATTTCAAGTTAATTTAATAATCTTATGATTAATTAAATGAGATAATTAATAATTAACGGGAATTTTTTTCTTCTTTGTAGCAATACGAGAAGTTAAAGAGGCACTGGAAATAGATCCACACTTTCCTCGTGCGAAAGAACTTCTTCAAACAGCGCATCAGCGTCAAAAAATGTCAGAATCAAGAGACTATTATAAAATCTTAGGTATACCACGTAGTGCATCAAAACGTGAAGTGATAAAAGCGTATAGAAAAGCAGCACAAAAGTGGCATCCAGACAATTTTCCAGATACTGATGAAAAGAAGCTTGCACAAAAAAAATTTATTGATATCGCTGCAGCCAAAGAAGTTTTAACTGATGAAGAAAAACGTGCGAAATTTGATCGTGGTGAAGATCCACTTGATCCTGAATCGGGTAAACATCAACAAGGCTTTAATCCCTTCCATGAATTCCAACATTTCCAAGGCGGTTCGCCCTTCCAATTCAAATTTCATTTCAACTAGAACAGTTTAAAATGAAAAATTCGGGCTGGTTGAAATGTTTTTTTTTTTTTAATGCGAAATATCGCTGTTTCTTGCACAAAGCAATCTGTTTTATTTTTCTATCTGAAATAATATAAATTTGGATAGGAAAACAAAATCAGGTGAAATAATATGGAGTTAATACACTGTCTTTTTCAATGTAGACAGTAAAAAAAAAAAAAAAATGTGCAAGATATCGACTGATTTCACAATATTTAAAGTTCAGTAGTGATTTTAATCTGTGTAGAAAAATAAAATGAAATATTTTAAATATTTTTGCACGGTGATAATTTTTACACAGAAGAAATTAACTAAAGAACTTAAACGAATAAATACATTGTACATTTTTCATGTACTTGTGGGTACGATGAAAGTATGTATGATTTTAAAAAAAAAAGTGCGACCGTGCAACAAAATCACAATCACAATTTTGAATATTTATAATAATTGTTATTGATATTTGCAATTATTTGTCCCACCATCAAAGCCAGACGGTGGTCAATAAATTGCCACCGAATTGTACAGATTATTATTATTATTGTTATATTTTTTTTTCTTCAATTAATTTTATTTTTGGAAATGCTGCATTTCTTCCGTGGAAAATAAATTGCCGATTGTTGAAGTGATGATAAAAAAAGAAAACAAATATCATTAGATGAAAAAGAAAACAAAACGCAATTAAATTATCAATTGCTGCTTTTTACATAAATATAAGGTTATGATAAATTCTGAGCGCGTGATTGTTTTTTGAGTCTGATTGAGAGTACGAATTTCATGTAAATATATTATATAAAATGTATTGCTGATGTTTGTTTAAAAATATATTTGAATAATTTATACAGATGCATTTTCAATTTATATTTTTTATATGAATTATTTTTTTTATTGCCCGCGAATTTGTGTTTTTATTTTTTGTGTGAGTGTGTATAAGTGTTTATATCTTTGTTATATATCATATTGAAATAATTATACGAATTTTATAAGGTAAGTATAGTAAAAAGAGGCATTATTAATATTTATTTACGTATATATATATTTTTTTTTTCATTTATTCAATGTTTCTAATCAATTATTGGGAAACATTTTATTTTTTTCTTTTTCAAATTTTCTTCGTGCCTGCCATAAACATTATATAAATCGATTCTTTGTGTATTAAAATTTTTCATGTGAATTTAACTAATAACATTGTTTGTCTGTTGTTTTTTTTTTGTGTGTACATGTGTTTAAAAACAATAATGTATATCATTTTACAAATCAAATACACGTTTATTTGTTTTCTCCATTGTGTGTAGTGTTACTTGACTTGTAATTTTATTTTCTATTTTTTTATTTATCTTTTTTTTTTTTAACCACTGTCATTTGTTTATTCGAAACACGGGAACATGATGCACTGTTTTTATTTAAAATTATAGGCCACCTAACGTTCGTCAGTGAGGGGTTTATAATTTTACTAACCACGAATTTATAGAGATCTGTTCACTTTAATAATTAATATACAGTCTTGTAATTAAATTTAATATATAAAATGAAATTAATTTTATTTATAAAAAAAAAAAAAAA